>CATIWQ010610518.1:0-49352 GCA_949673415.1 Euphorbia schlechtendalii | reverse complement strand
TATATATATAATAATATAATAGTATATTTTTATTGTTTGTGTGTATTTTAAATTAGTGTGGTTTTCGAAATAAAAGATAAGAACAAATTTTTTTGATTTTGAACATATCGCGATCGCGACATGTATCGCGCTCGTGAACTAAGTTTTCAAAACTTTCTATTTCTTTATGCAGAAAGTAACGATCGCGATTGTCTTTCGCGATTGCAACTCGTGCGATTTTATAGCAGTTATTGCTGTAACGGCTGTATTTATAACGGTTATAAATCAAATATATCCATTGAAAACAGCCCTAATTACCCAATTTCCTATATATATATATACCTACTGTCCTAAGTAGTTTTGCACAAATCAATCACTCTTTTACATAAATACAAACTCTTGAAATAAGTTTCCTCTATTTTTCCAAATCAAACATGAATCTATCTTTCTTTAATTCAATGGCTCCTAAGAAGTCTATAGCATCTAAGGGGAAGAACAAATTGGTCAACCAATAGAATAAGTATGGATGCCATTTTCAATTTATAATGAAGAAGAAGTTGAACGATACTTGAGAATCGAGAACTTTGATTTCTACGGTACTCTTTTCTACGTTCCTAATTTTTCTATTGATGTTGGGATTCATGAGGAAGTAGAGGAGTATTTTTCGCTGTTTGGATTGGAGAAGTTTGTGAGTATGCATTTTCCTTTTATCAAGGAATGGGTCCTAGAATTCTTGGTTATTGTGGCAGAAGATGGGAACTTCATGAAAAGGAAATTCAGGAATGGAGGGGAAGAATACAAATTTACCTTAATGGATTTGAATAAGTGGCTTAGTTTGGGAGAAAATTTTAATGAGATTGAGAAAGGTGAGGATTATGATTTAACGAATGTTTGGACTGAAACGGGATTGGATCGATACGATGTCAAAAACTCGTCCAACAAAAACATTCGTAGTAATAGCCTTCTCTACCTTCAAAAGTTTATTTCTCAAAGTCTTTTCTTTTGACACGAAACAACAAAGGTGTCAATGAAAGACTTTGTAATATTAGAGTGCGCGATTTCGCAATTTCATCTAAAATTTCCTATATACATGATGAAGTCCATCACTAGTCTCACTACACATAAAAAGGCTAGAGTTGGAGGTGCAAATACAATTTACGGGATTATTTTGGGGGCGAAGAACAAACTACCATATCAATATAGTCCAAGGGAGAAATTTAACTTCATGGGAGGAGTATATATGAAGAGAGCAGGATTAGTTAAAGAAGATGATAGAAAATTTATGTTTCTACCATATGGGGTAAGGGTGAGGAAGCTTAGACCGACAGATGGATCTACTTCTCGAAAAAACCAATAAGAAGAAGATGTTGAAGAGGTTCAAATCGGAAGTAGTGGTTTAAGATAAGCCTCCGGAAGTACACATGATACTTGGCAAGGAAAGTTCGTGAAAGATGTCGACCATGCTTGCCTAGACATAGCCTCCATAAAGCAAGATGTCAACTAACAAAATCCAATAATTCTTTGAACAAAAAGTTGAATACATACTCTAGAATGAAGAATTTGGATATCTCGCGGAGTCCTCCAGATTTAAGTTCGGATGATTAAAACGGGTTCAATTTCTTTTTTCTTTTATTTTATTTTTTTTGTGTGTGATTAGATTAGTTTAGTTTTAAATTTTAAAGTCTTCCACAATGAGGACATTGTGTTCTTTAGTGTGGGGGGATATTTGTAAAATTCCCAAAATCTAAAAAAATTGAGTAAAAATTAAAACAGTAGAAGAATTTGAAAATTTTTATTGATTTTTGTGTTATTTATACATTATCCATACCTATACTATACTAACATATGTTCCAAGGTTATTTTGAGTGTTAGGTATTTCAAGTTTAATGTTAGTGCATATTTAGAACTAAATGGTTCGAGTATGACCACAAGTTGAGAGTTTGAGCGTTTTCGCACAGCATTTCAGATTTGGAAAGGATGAGTTATGAGTAACATTCAAAAGCAAATTCCAAGTAAGTTTTGATTTATATTTCAATGCAACATGAATTAGTATAAGTTATATAGTTTTAGTTTAATGCTGCCGATAAGTTAGTAGTGGAGTGATATCTAGTAGTGTTCTTACTATGAGGTTTATATGCAATTCTCGAATAAGTCCTATAAGTATTAAGTGTGTTTAAATTGTTGGGAAACTATAGCCATAATACTTTGAAAGTTTTCAATAAAGGATGAGGGTATTACGAGACAAAAATCAAAAGAAAGAGAGGATAACCAATGAGTTATGCAAAAGATGAGGAATGGTACGGAGTAGAAACTACAAACATTCAATGAGTGAAAAAAGAAAGTAGCATAGCATGAAAAATGGAATCTGTACTTCAAAAACATATTCTTAAAAAGAAAAAAAATGAGAGAAAGTGGTATGGAGCATAAAATGCAACCACTAAAAAAGGGGAGAGTGATATGGAGCATAAAATGCAACCACTAAAAAAGGAGAGAGTGGTATGAAGCATAAAATGCAACCACTTAGAGTGTTTTTAGCATCCTAGGTTACCTAAAAATTCCTTGAGATCAAACTTTCCAAAGTGTGCTCCCTTTATCCTTTATACTTTATACTATACTTGAGAGAAGGAAATATTTGAGTAAACATATAACACTTATATGAAGACGAAATTCGGTTGACTCTCCATTAAGTGCAAAGGTATGCAACGAGACTCATTACTAATTTTTGAGAAATTTTGAACTTTTACTTGAAGTTTATGTAATGTGGGGATCTGGTACTCATTACCATTGTCTTTCGCCAAATGAGGTACGAACTCAATTACTATTTTATACACTTCTGTTGTGTTTACCTTGAGGACAAGGAAAAAGTTAAGTGTGGGGTTGTAATAAGTGTATAATTACACTTACTATCATGACATTTTCAATCATAAAATGATATGGTTTTGTTTCATTTTATAATTCATATAAAAGATTTCACATGGTATGTAGTTGTTTTTTATGCAAATGCAGAAACTAGGTAAATCTTGGGAGTAAAAGCATCAAAAGTGGAATTCTAGGGAAAAAGAGTGAAAAAGGTGCAAAAAGATGCGTGGAACACAATGATTTGGCTTAGGATCGAAGTTGTTAAAGATTGGCAAAGTTGTGAAGAAGAGATGTAAGGAAAAAGACATGTCACGGTCGTGACATCTATTCACGGTCGTGACTTGTCACTCTTCATAAACAAAAAAATACCAACCAATGTTCATGATTGCGACATGTAAATTGCGGTCGTGACTTGTGATGGGTAATGGTTATCTCTTTTCAACTACCAACAACCAAATAACAACAATCAACCACCATTAACTACCAACTGAAAAGACACCTTTTGGAAGTCAACCAATCATGAAAAGGTTCCTTTCCATTGTGGATGAGGATGAGTATTTGCATTCAATCAAAATGAAGTGATGCAACTCTTCACCAATGGACACGACTCTTCATTTGGAGAGACACAACCCTTCGCACTCTATAAATAGTGTTCAAAATCAATCAATTCATGGAATTGAAAGTGGTGCATGGTGATGGCATGAATAGAAGGCATTGACCGATAGTATGCATGTATAGCTAGAGAGTGAAAATATCAAGATTTCGCTACGTTTAATGTCTTTGCGAGAAAAATGTATAAGTGATTCGATTCATATTTCGATCACTAGATTTCTACATAAATAAGAGCATTTGTTGTATGAGTGTGATTGCAAAGCACTTATCAATAAAGTTTTCGTTCTTCAACATTCTTTTATTTGAGATTCACAAAGAATAGCACCCTAACGGAGGTTTTGTACGAGTGAAGACCGGATTCAAAGTAGATGTAGGAATTGAGGGAATTAACGGCTCCCATTAAAGAGTGGATACGGTTTGATCAACTTTAGCTTTCAATTCCATACCTTACAACTTTACTTTGTTTTCTGCTTATACTTTCTATTTTGAAGTTTATGATATGTCTATGTGTCATAATGAGTAATTCGTCTCTTATATTAATTAAGTTATATGCTTTCGAGTTAACTTTAAGAGTGATTTTGGGGTTAAGAAGATTGTGTATAATCACTGGATCTGTGATTATAATGTTATTTAGTGAGCCAACATTTTTGGAGTGGTAACTTGCTAAATATGGCTATGTGAGAGTGACCCATACTAAGCATAGTAATATAGTTATCCAGGTTCTTATAAGTGTCATAATTCATTTACCCTGGACTTAGAAAAGTCATCTCATGTGTTGCTCTACATTGAATTATTTAAAATTAGGGCATCTAGAACCTTATTTGTTGAAGTTATCTAGTGTACGAAATATTCTTGATGATTTTGCATATTTTTCTCTGCTAAAATTGTTCTTAAGAATATCTTTAAATTTTATATCTTCTCTAGTCTGTTCATACATCTATCCATTCATTCATCTATCATCCAAACCCCTCCAATAAAAATTATCTATTTTCATTTACCCTGTAACTCTAGTTGGTCTTTAGAACCGAATTCCTTCCCTGTTGGATCAATATCTTTTAAAACTACATTGAAATTGTATTGTTGCAGTGCTTACCATTTTTTCTATTTGATAAGCAGTATTGTTAATACCTGTTTGTATTTTGAACTTCTTAACTTGTTGGTAGAAGAGTGAAGAATATGGTTTTTGGCTTCATTACAAATTATAAGCCCTCATAATAAGTAGAGTCAAAACCTTGCTATCAGTCAACACTTGAGATTTATCCTGGTTCGACCCCTAGCCTACCTCCAGTCCTCGGATACTATCTTTGAGCTTTAATCCACTAGTGAGTTGTTCCTTCAAGAGGCGGAGTAGCCTTAACAGCGGGTAGACAATATTACAGAAAGTACCTTCCTTTCTAACTACCACTCAACTCAGTTTGGGTACCCTTCCCAAACTGATACTTAGATTAATTTAAGAATGCGAATAGGATTCAACTTATAGAAACGTTGAATCCTTACAATGTTAATCTAATTAATTTCTCTCTATTACAAATAGATAAGACTTTGATGTTTACTGATTGCTTACGGTGGAATTTCTTTGAAAGCTAGAGTAATTTGTACAGCGTTTTGGCACTTAAGAAATTAGAGGTGATTTACCAAGTTTAAACGTCTGCTCAAGTCTTCTATTTATACTTTGAAGCTCTATGAAGTAGCTGTTGCAAACTTTGCTAATCTTCAATTTCTCATCTCTTTAAATCTTTTGAATCTTCCCGTTGGAGACAGATTCCAAGATGTTTAGAGATAGAATTTGAATGTTGAGGCGCGATAAAATTTCATTGACAAAATCTCGATTGTCTTTAAGTATTCTGGTTCTGAGAGAGACGCACTAGAATACAATGTGGAGTCTTCTCGTTGGTAGACCTTGCTGACGTTGGAAAATTCGAGCGAAGACACTTGAGATGCGGTGCATAATAGAAAAATCCTTTTACTTGGACTATAGCAGAATCTCTGACATACCGTACCGACACTCTTTAGCAGTATGAGGACCACAGGAATCTTGGTTAATTTTACTGCCTTTTCTCCTGAAAAGCAATTTAAGAATATTTCGTTCCTTCACAGACAGCGTTAGTAGCACATGTGTCATTAAGTCTCTACGTGTCAAAAGAACATGCTTTTATTTAAATAAAAGCAAGACTCAGCACGAGCTGAGTAAAGTAATCTTAAACTATGTACTACTCAGCATAGACTCAGCTTCTCCTACTCTAAGTCACAACTTAATTAATTATCCAGCAAAACTTAGTTATTCTCCCTTGAATAAACTCAAGTCAGCTTTATTAATTAAGAGTTTACTTAGTACTCAATTAATTTCACTATCCTAGATAGTTTGCTAGTTCCAAAACTACTTAGTTCTATGAAGTACTATTAACTTGGGTTCTACAATCTCCCCCATTTTGGACAGAAAGCAAACTAGGTAGTAGAAGAAGTTAATTGAATAAATAGTTAAGAGATTACAGAATACCTGAAAGTGATGTAAAACTCATGCTGAGTGACTTCCCTTACTTAGCTTGAGCCCCCCATACTAAGTGAGTCTTCTACAAGCAGCTCAACTCCCCCATACTTAGAGGATTTCTTCTTTGATTTGGGGCATCGTTTTAATTCAGCTTTATCTTCAAAGGTTTGGTCTCTTGTATGTTTTTTTGAACTACATTGTAGATACATAGCAGAAAACATACTCAGCATAAAAAATTAAGAAGATCTTAACTTGAGGTAGTAACTTGTAATTTTATTAATATTTCAAAAATGACTTAGTCAGTACATAAAGTATGTACTGAGCTAAGATTACAATAAGTCCTATTACAAGTTCTACATCTATTTAGAACATGGCCTAAACTATCTCTTATGCGCTGAAGAGGAAGATCCAACAGTCTTGTTCTTATCCTTATTTGGCTTGCTAGAAGGATGCATCAGATGAGAATGCCTTAAATGAGATCCCTTGTTAAGATTTTCCATCTTGAGCGCATCTTCTGCTACCTTCTCCCCCTTTGCTATCTGACCTTGAACAATTTGATCAAGAAAGACATTAAAGGCATCAAGTGCAACTTAGAAGCTCTCTTGCTAACCAATAATCTATGGGGAAATCTCTTGCACTAATTTCTCCTTGCCCTTAGTTGAGAGGAAGTATTGATCGTTCAACTCGTTGAGAAGAAGATGATGGCAACGCGAGAGATGAGCTATCTGGTCAAAACCTTGACTGGCACACTATTGAAAACACTGAAGGAGACCACAAAAGTCTGTTGTTGTCAGTGAAATCTTCAGCTGAGCTTCAATGTCAAGAATTTTGGGACCAATAGATTCGATTCACCGTGAAGTGTAGTATATGTCTTTTCCATCCAACTCTCCCATCCTGAGTAGAGAATCCACCTTCTTCGTTAGATCTTCCACCTTGGTTTTTATGATATTCAGCTTTGTGTGGATTGTCATTCCGATCTCAGGGTAGAGGGAATCAGTCAGAGGTGCACTTGGCATAGGCATGTTTAGGAAAATCTATCCCATGAAAGTCACTAGGAATTTCTCCGATGAGGAGACTTTCTCCGTTATGTGATCAGAGACCTCTCGCTGAAGGGAATGCATCTTGGAATGAAGAGAGTCAAAGTTCACGACAAGGGCCTTGTCCAACTTCTTTGAGATATCCTTTAAAAGCTTGCGAACTTCATCTTGCTTGTTATCATGGACTAACAAGAACAACGACTAGGAATCTACCAGCTTTGCGATGCTGTGGCTCATGCCCTTGGCAGATGCTAACTCTTTCGAGATATCCTCAATCTTACAATCGGTTAGTCTCTTTGTTTTGTCCTGCTCCTTACCGAGCTCATGGATCTGTGTAACTTGAGTTACCATATAGTTACTCAGGAGACTCAAATGCTCAATATCAGCGTCTAAGGTACTCTTTATCTTTCCTACGATAGCATTTGCCATCAAATTAGATGTGGGAATATATGTAGCAGCTGCCCCATGATGGGCTATAGAGTCCATTAACCCATTCAGGATTAGCGCCATCTTATCTACCAGGATCTTGGCACTCTCTTTTACCAAATTATTTCTAATAACCAACAAGCCGACTTGGATCTTCTCAAACTCCTGAAAGTATAAAGAGTCACTAGTCACACTTGTGTGTTGTTTGAATTAAGGCAATTTTGCCTAGGGCCTAGACGATAAGTCCTTCAATTCCTGAGTAAGTAGCATGTTGCCTACTGCTCCATCTTACTCAATAACAGTCTTGAGCATAGGAAATTGCTTTCTAGCTAACTCTTGGATCTGTTCCAAGAAAGATGTATCAGCAATTACTGGCTTACTACTAGGTTTAGGTGCTTCACTGCTTTAAAATTTACCTAAGCATTCTAACCACTTTCTTTTTCCTACTGAGAGGAGTTCTCAATGTCGGAAACTTCCTTAACCACAAAGGTTAAGGGGGTTGAGGAGGGGTTAGAAGAAAGGGTAGGTTTAGAACCATGTATAGATGAAGAAGTTGGTTTAAGTGGAATAGAAGGTATAATGGCTCTAGAAGAATTGGTTATTGGTTGGGAATGTATAGGAGAGGGGGTTGAAGAAACATGTACTGTAGATGGAGGAAAAGAATCTTAGCTATTTTCAAGTGAGGAGATTTTAATTCGGGAATGTATAGAGGTAGAAGGAGAACTTTTCTACGTTTCAGGATCTACTGGAGTAGAACCTAATGGAATAGAAGAATTTATAAGAGAAGGGTTTGGAGGATTTATAGGAGAAGATGAGGGTGTAGGATTTTGCGAAACCTCTGGGTTAGCTATTTGATCAAGGATGGGTTAGCCTGAGGTTGCTCAGGGTGAGAAGAAGGCTCCTCAACATGAGTGAATGTAGGAGTGGGTATGCTGGGGTCTTGAGGATCAGACTCCTCTAGAATAAGGATAAGGGTTTCTCCAGCATCCTCCTCACTACTCACCATCTGTATGTTCTTTTATAGTGGCCTTGTGGTGGCAGAACGCTTTTGATGAGTCTCCTTGAGATTGACAAAAACATCTGAAGTGTTCTCAGTAGCGTTGGACCAAAGATGGTCCTCATCTCTAGACTTCTTGGCCTTGCCCTACTCCTTAGTATTATCTGAGAGTACCATTTTGCTCTTCCTTTGGCGCAGGGACTCATTGGTCTCAGCCTTTGCTTCCTTCTCCTCAGCTTACTGCTCAGCTAACAACTTAGCATCTGCCTCCCTTTACGTACGGGTTTTGGCTTGCATCTTCCTTCTTTGATGCTGAGCAGGAGCATCACTGGATTTGGCTGGACTCTTCCCCTTGGCCTTAGAGGAAGCAGCCTTCTTTGGCTTGGAGGGAATGGTGGTCACATTCTCCAAGATGCTGGAGATGGGAGCCTTATCGGAGTCATCACTCTCCTCAAAGTCCACCATAAACTAGTCTTCCTCCTCATTGGGGATGTCTGCAGGTAATACTGTCGGTACACACTTCAGTTTTCACCTTTACTGAGCCATGGTGTACCTAACATGAACCTGATTGTGAGCCAGCCTATTGAAATGTGACATTTCAAACCTCTTCTTCACATGCAGGAATGTTTCATCGGACTCCCCGAAAAATTGGGCCACGTCAACTTTCACCGCCCTCATAATCTAAGTTATGAGGTAACTAAAGTGATAGACGTTAGTCAGCTTTGTCAAATGGTGAAGAATCACTGCTGGCTAATTGATCACACAGCTTTGTTAGATATTCAATTATTTACCACAGAGCAACACATGAAATAACTTTTCTAAATCTAGTGCAAATGAATCAAGACAGTTATATAAACTTGGACAATGTCAATACTATACTTAGTACGGGTCGCTCTTACATAGCCATATTTAGCAAGTTACCATTTCAAAAATGTTGGCTCACTAAACAATGTTATATCACAGATCTAGTGATTATACATGATATTGTTAACTTTGAAACTACTCTTAAAATTAACTCCAACACATATAACTTGATTAATATAAAAGACTTAACATGAAATACGCATTATGACACATAGACATATCATAAACATAGAAATAGAAAGTATAAGTAGAAAGCAAAGCAAAGTTGTAAGGTATGCAAGTGAAAGCTAAAGTTGATCAAACCATATCCACTCTTTAATGGGAGTCATCAATTCCCGTAATTCCTGTGTCGGGTTTGAATTTGGTCTCAGCTAGTACAGAACCTCTGCTAGGATGCTATTCTTTGCGAATATCAAACAAATGAATGTTAAAGAATGAAAAATTTTTATTGATAAGTGATTTGCAAGTACACTTATACAACAATCGATCGAGAATATAGAGAAATCTAGTGATTGAAACAAGGATTCGAATCACTTAGACATTTTCTCGCTAACACTTATGAATGTAGCGAATTCTCTATCTATACAAACACTATATCTCTTTCATGCACTCTAATATTTTCCCTCTGTCTCACTGCATGAAATTGTAAGGTGTGGAGCCCTATTTATAGAGTTCGAAGGGTTGTGTCTATCCATACAAAGAGTCGTGTCCATTGCTGAAAGATTGCATCTCTTCATTGTGATTGGTTGAGAAGCTTCATTCTAATCCGCAATGGATAGGCACCTTTTTCATGATTGGTTAACTTCAGATAGGTGTCTATTTGTTGGTAGTTGATGGCAGTTGATGGCGGTTGATCATTCTTATCTGGCGGTTGGTAGTTAAGAAGATTAAACCAGAAAACCATCCAAGTCGCGACCACGATATACAAGTCACGAACGTGAATCTTTGATTGGTAGATTTCTATTTTGAAGAAGAACAATTCGCAACCGTGAATGGTTATCATGATCGTGAATTGCATTTTTCTTCAGTATTCTCCTTATAACTTCAACAATCTTTGACAGCTTCAATCCTAAGCCAAATCATTAAATTCCACACATCTTTTTACACCTTTTTCACTCTTTTTTCATAGAATTCCACTTTTGATCATTTTACTCCCTAAATTTACCTAGTATTTGCATTTGCATAAAAAAACAACTACATACCACGTGAAATCTTTTATATGAAGTACAAAATGACTTAAATTATAGCGTTTAGTGTATAAAATTAATATGAAAATAAGTGTAATTATACACTCATCAATCCTCCTATTATACTCTTCCTATCGAGTTTATCTCTTCCATAATGAACACCTGTAAATCCCCTAAGAGTGAAATCTGAGCTGTTGGGAAACCTCAAACCTGCTTCAATCGAGCTTTGCAAGTATCTGAGAATTATCTTTACAGCTGCTAAATGAGATTCTCTAGGATCGCTTGATAACGAGCATAGTAGCACACAGCATACTGTATGTTTGACCTACTATTGTGAGATAAAGAGGAGAACCGATGATCCCTCTATAGAACTTGTTGTCCACAGGTTTACCAGCTTCATCTTTACTCAAGATAGTATCCGTAGCCATAGGAGTGGACATTAGCTTTGAATGTTGCATGTTAAATTTCTTCAGAACTTCTTTGGCATATTTGGACTGACTAATGAAAATTCCATCATTAGTTTGCTTAATTTAAAGTCCAAGAAAGAAATTGAGCTCTCCTATCATAGACATCTCAAACTCTCTCTTCATCTACTTGCTGAATTTCTTACACAGCTTCTCATCAGTTGCTCTAAATATGTTATCATCAACGTATTTTTGGACAAGCAACACATCTTCTTTCCTTCGCTTGATAAATAGAGTTGTATATGCTTTACCTCTTTCATAGCATTTATAGATAAAGAAATTGGTTAGCCTCTCATACCAAGCTCTTGGAGCCTACTTCAATCCGTAAAGAGCTTTCTTCAATTTGAAGACATGCATAGGATACTTCACATCTTCAAAGCTTGGCGGTTGGCGAACATAGACTTCTTCTTGAATGAATCCATTCAAGAAAGCACTTTTGACATCAATTTAAAATAATATAAAGTTCATATAGGATGCGAAAGCACAAAGGATTTGAATAGCTTCAAGATGGGCTACTGGTGCATAAGTCTCATCATGATCGATGCCTTCTTACTGATTGTAGCCTTGAGCAACAAGCCTGACCTTGTTCCTAACAACAATGCCATCTTCATCTATCTTCTTCTTGAATACCCATTTGGTGCCAATAATTGATTTCCCTTTAGGCCTAGTAACTAGATCCCAAACATCATTACGCTTGAACCGATCTAATTCCTCTTGCATTGCGATCATCCAATAATCATCTCCTTTTGCATCTTCAAACTTCTTGGGTTTAATCAATGATATGAAGGCTGGATGACTCATCATCCGACTAAGCTAACCTCTCATCATCACTGGATTATGAACATCATCAACCATGTGTCTAGCGGATGGTTGTGATGAACTCTAATCTTCGCCAATGGGATGCTAAGGTGGATGTTGATCTTCGCCATTGTTGAAGTTGATAAAAAGATATTTATCATCATCTTTAGCTTCCTCAACTGGGGGCTCATGTGCTGAGTTGGGTAATGTGAGCATGGGATTTTGTACCAGCTCGCTTGTCAATAATGACGGCTTTATGGGATTTTTTATCCTCCGAAAGGGAATATTCCTCGTCGCCAATTTATTTTAAGGACTTAAATTATTTTTTTAAGACTTAAAAAGTAGATTTTGGTAACAATTAATTTATTTATATTTTCAAAAAATAAAAAATTAAAAAAAATAATAAAAAAATAAAAAATCGGGAATCGCTCACTAGAATCCGGCAAGCTCGCCCGAATTTCTGGCGAGGTTCGCCAAAATTCCGGCGAGCCTCGCCGACCTCCCCAGAATTTTCCAGCGAGGCTCCTCGCCGGAATTTGTTTCATATTGGATTTTTCGGGTTTTTTCGCCTATAAATATTCGCGGACTTTTGGGTATTCGAGACCGAAAAAATTTCACAAAAAATATAGTTTTCTCTTGACAACGACGGAGAATTTTTTTACACAAAAAATAATATTTTTCTAGAGATTTTGTCTACATTGCTGTGATTATATTCGGATCCAGAACATGTTTGGATCCCAAATTTGATCATTTTCCACTCATTTTTCTTTTAGTTTTCTTCAAATATCCTCAGATATTCTTGGGTCAAAACAAATTTAGAACCCGAGTCTAATTATCTTTTGGATAAATAAACACATATTTCCAATTAAGCCAAAACTAAATCAAAATGAACGAAGAACGCTCCCGGGGATCATACGGATACGTCGAAGTAGATTCACACCGAAAGGGTAAGCCTCTGAGTTCCTAGAACTACGGATTCTGTGCTCATTGTCTACTTCATCTTTTTTCTAATCTTATTTGTGGACCTAGGAATTCTTTTATTTATTATTATTGTAAATGTTATAATTCTCCTCTTCATCTTTTATTTCTTTTTATTTTATGTTAGAATACCCCATGAAGGGAATACAGATTATTCCCGGATAACAGGCCTCACATTTTACCATGCGGTCATTTTAACTAATAAAATTGACCAACATATGTGTAAATAAAAATGGACAATTTTTAATTAAATTAATAACTTTAAATCATCAATTTTTTAATTAGGCCACACGGGTCTTTTCAAAGTCAAATTGAATATATGTGTCATATCTCGTGTTAAACTTTGTGGATGTAGGTTAGATGTATGCTTAAGAATTTATGTTTTCCTTCAGGTATTGCAAATATTTTTGCGAGAATTGTAATTAATAGATTAGGCAAGCGGTTGCGTCCTCCACGTTTTGTAATTTTTGTAATTTTTATTTTTCCGCATTTACTTTCCGCGTTTATTTACTGCTTTATGGATGGTTTATTGCTTTTAAATATGTGCGAATCGTGCATAATAACTTCAAAATGACTTAAGTGCAAATATGCGCAATTAAGAAAATACGGTTTCCTGTAGATGTAATATAATATGATCACATAAGAAATAAGCAACTTATCCCGGACCCGAATCTCTGTGTCTTAGTGGGCTAACCCCCAAACATTAAGCCTCATGACTCTAATTCCTGGAAAGAGAATCCAGGTGGAGACTCTACACTAAGAGAAGGCGGATTCGGGTTTGACAAATCTAAAATGTTTTCACTTTCTCTTTCAACTTTTTACGGGTCCCCAACCCGGCACGAATTTATATTTATTAATAAATGCCCCAGTGGACTGCGCCTCTCATCTTTTACCCGCTCTCGACCCACCGCTCCGTATCATCCGCTCATAGTGGTGACTCTACTCAGGATTTTTCTAAAAACTTGTTTTTTTAAATGTTTTAGATTTTGGATAAGTGCCAAAAATTATTGATCACATTATTCTGTTTTCTCTTAATTATGACATATTCATAATTTCATATTACAATCGAAGGGATTATCCCATAAGTCTAAGGTACCCCTATCACTAAGAAGCTTTCTCTTATACTAGTCTGCCTCCTTGAGAAAAGATAGTACTTGAGCGGGTGGAGCGCTTGTTGGCATATTGCATGTACCTCCCTCGTTAAAGGCTTGGAGTGTATTTTAGTGCAATAAGAACCTTCTACATCAACAACCCATTTACAAACCTCATGTAAATAAGCCATAGTCATTTTCCCTAGGGTGTTACCCAACAAAAGACCATGCATTATATTTTTCTTGCTGGTGCGCTCTTTAGTATCCTCATGGTACTAGGATGAACCAAACTTAGGATAGAGACTAGACAAAAACCCTACACGAGAGAGTTATATGGTTGGAAGTTTGGATGTTTCATGTTATGTGCTACGTGTTTACCACTTTATCATTGTACAAATGTCATGCTAACCACGAATCTTAGTGCAGACACTTGAATACACACTAATAATGTTAATATGATGTAACATAACATCTTCTCATCACATACACTTAGGATTAGATGACACTCAAGATCATGTCACTGTAGGACAATATAAAACCACTTAGAAACATCACTTACTCCCTTTTCAGCAAGATGTCCAATTAACATCCGGCTATTAGACCATACAGGGCAAACGTACCTTTCTTTTACTACGTGATACCCACTTGACATCCGACACTTAGCCTGCAAGGGGCAATATCATTTCCACCACATTACCCATGAGATGTCTCTTCGATATCTAACTCATAGCCCGCACAGGGTAATAATATATCCCACATGTTACCTATGAGATGTCCACTCAAAATCTAACTCACAGCCCTTCCGGGGTAATTATACACACCAAAGCCCAAATAGGGCAAATACGTACCCAAACCATTTCCCACATTAAAGGATATCCAAGTAGATGTCCTAACCTAAGATCACATGGGGTGAACTTATTTCATAAATCTTGCCTTACAAAATCTACAAGGGTATATGCTTAATACCTTAACAATCCGCCCTCACGGGATAAAGATTCATGCATCACCACATACCCTCAAACAGTGATGATTACACAAGCATCCAAATCTCCGCCCCAATTAGGTAAAACTAACCAAATCATTCATTAGTTAGCAACATGCGGTAGTTGTTTTCATTTCATTAGGGTATACCACACTGCTTACCCGAAATTGATTTGACCTCCTTATTCCATGAGACCTAGTCATAGTACGGAATCTCAAACTATTAACCTATTACCACATGGTAACTTGGTCACCTCACTTACACCACTCGTATTACGATGTCACATAAATATTTTACAAGTCTCAAATACAACCCCCCGGTGTTGGATTTTCATTTCCACATGTTTTACCTATTTGTTTCATATGGATTGACATACATGTTATCTCAAATCATGGCATGCTAACCCCTTGTGAATGCAGCCATAATATTAAATATCTCACACATTTCCTGCATTACAAATCATATCACGAATCTTACATGCACGGTCTAATATTTTTCTTGTGTATGAAAGGGACTTGGAAGAGGCCCGCTCGCCGCTTGGTCCGCGTTTCTCCAATTGTGGCCAATCTGGAGGGGGTTTCATACACTGACTCAAGTGAAGACTCAGGTTCTGATTCAGATTCAGTTTGATGTACATATTTCATAGCCAATCTATAAGGAGAAGGTGCCAGGGAAGATCATCCTATCCTTATGGGAAAAAATTCTCAACAAACACATCAATCGTCGGTGAGTATTGAGATTGCGGCTGCCTTGAATGCCTTTACCAATAGTGAACAGCTAGCATCGCTCATTTGCCAACATGCTGGGAGAGCTTTAAATGTTGTGTCTAGCTAGGAGATCACCTTTAACAACGGTGGTCCAACTAGATGTCCTGAAATAGGGGGACCTCCCACCTCGCACATGGTACCCCCAACTACCTTTTATCAGTTCAGGGTAGGACAAAGTCAGCTAAACCAGGCACAGATTAGATAGCCAGGATATAACTTCGCCAATCCTTCCCAATTCTTCCTGGGATAAATGGGGCAGCCGGCATCTGCACCAGTGCCTTTCTACTAAGGAATGACCCTGAAGCTTATTCCCAGTTGGAGCATGTAAGTTGCCTCACAATTCTAGGCACCTGAATTGTGACATTTTGTGGCACATCCCCAGGGGCAATATGGTTTCTATCTAAACATTGGGAACGACATCCTCCAACAACCAGGAATGATGAAATTATGGCAATAATTCTTGGCCACTCATGGTGGCCTCCTAAAGAACGTATACCTTGCATAATAAATAATCGCGGATGAAGACAGCTTGCCCCCAAACTTCACAATGCCTCAGTTTGAAAAGTATGTAGGATCTGGAGACCCGCACGCTCATTTAATGCATTATTAGACGGTGATGAGGGCATTAAGGGTTAGTGAACGGATGATGGCAAAGCTCTTTGTTGTCACCTTGGGCCACCTAGTCAATGAATGGTACAACCACCTTCCGCTTGACATAGCCACTAATTGGAATAGCCTTGCTCAGGCTATGATGGAGCATTATAGTTTTAACTCACAAATAGAAACCATGATGCAACATCTGGAGGCTATAAGGCAAGAGCAGGGTGAGAACTTCAAATCCTACTTTACATGTTGGATGGCCACACAGGTCAGGCTTCGGGCTCGCTTAAGTCTACCAGAGATGATAACCAAGCTTCTAGACGGTGCACTACCATCATACAGGAACAAGTTCAGGTTAGACATCTTTACGAGCTATCAAGAAGTATTTGAGAAGGCTGATAAGATGGAGCACTTTGATTCTATGGAGCACTTTGAATTGGAGGAGCTCTAGAATAACCCATGTTTGATTATGTAATAATTTAGCTTTTAGCTACTTTACCCTCGAGGCTGTTGAATTATTTTTGAATAAAATTGAATTTTGTTTACTTGCTTAATATTCTATCAATGACATCAAGCATTCTCATAAGCATACACATAATGTTTTTAGCACATGTGACACATCATGTCATGAAATTAATTTGGGTATAAATGGATTCCCCAAAGTCATTGTAATTTCAAATGGTTTGACTCTAGAGAGAAAGTGAGAGACAAACACATGTACTTAGACAATGCGTGATAGCAATTGCTTCATCTTACAAAGATAAAAGATCAATGGAAAGATCTCCAAGCATGAAATGTCCACTAACTATTAAATCAGTCAATCAAAAGAAAGAAGCACGCAAAGATCAAAATGATCGAAGCCAGAATAAGGCCAAAACGTTGACAAAGTAAGTTGAAACCAAACAACTGGCACAATGTCACAAAGAAGGAGTCAAATCGTTGAACACGTCAACAACTCCATCACATCGTTAACCACCATTTATGGGGTAATCAAGCAATGATCGAAGCCCTAAAAAAGTCAAAATAGATGGCACAACACTAAAGATAAAAAAGCATCAAATTGTTAAACACATCAACAACTCCTTCACATGGCTCGCTAAAATTTGTGGGGCAATCATCGCACCATCAAAGGAAACACTAATGATCAAGACTCATCATCAAATGCACCGCAAGCTACCAAAGCAGCACGAGCGCTAACCAATCGATCAAAAACGCTGAACGAGTTAACAAATGAAGTCTTGGACATGGACGATGGCCGATCTACCAAATTAACCAAGTCTTACACAATTTTTATCACGTATAGGTGAAAGAAATAAATTTATAAAAAGCATTATGAACAAAAAAATAAATTTGTAACTAGCCTTTTAATTAACACTCGGTTAGTTGAGAAAAAATTAGGGTTTCTTAAAAAAAAAAGAACAGTCTGCTGAGTTGAAAACCTGAAAAGGGCTACTCAGGTAAAACTTAGGACATCGAGAGAACCACATTGGTTAGAAAACCTTAGAGGGCTAATCAATGGCAGGAGTCAAATCATTTGAGACATTTATACCCTTGTTAAGTTCATCAATGAATTGTCACTTTTACTGAAGCTTTATGCATATGTTTATCTTGATTGCTTACATGCCAATTGTAGAATATCGCAAGTAAAAATCCAAAAATAAATAAAAGAAAAAAAAATGAGTCTACTGGATTGAAAACCTGAAAGGGCAGTCTAGATAAAAATTAAGATAAGGTTCGAGAGATTGAAAACCCGTAAGGGCGGTCTATGTGGATGTTAGAACCAATATCAAATTCATCTTCTACTCCTCGGAACGGTACGTACACTACATTATATACCTCCAACACTTCAAGCAAATGGCTTCCAAGTGATCATCGCTGACGTAACGAGGGATCAACGACTCATCTAGACTTTCCTCAAACCAAATCCAAGCTTAGAACTCGAATCTGATTCAACAAACCCATGATTTCGTCGCTCTGAGGGAGTTATCAATGGAATCCCTAACAAGATAAACCCTAGGGATAACAATGCACCAACATAAGATGGATGAAGCCCACAACACCTACAATATAAGAATATACATAAATCATGCATACATCACATACACATCAAATCATTTACAGGAGAAGATGAAGCCAAACTGAGGCAACACCGTCCTAGTAAACGAGAAACTCCACCTCCACTTAAGGAACCCGCAAACACCAAGAAGGGAGATGGCTCACTCAAGCCTAAAGTTAACATTACAAACACAAAAGCCTCCTAAAACAATAGAGTAATCTTCGAGAAATCCCTGAATTTCCATTAAACTTATTTATTTATCATGTTTTAATTTTTGATTGAAGGGGCAAAAAATTTTTGCTTCGCATAAATTCAATCAAATAATTAAAACATTCATCATAAAATGTAATAACATTACACCTTTTTCTCTAATTTGTCATAGGAAGCAAGTCAACATCCTAATAAGGAAATACAAAATACAACTGAAGAAGGAAATAGTTATCTTGATGGTTAAAGAAAGAAACGGTCTCATTTATCAATCGAAGAATGAAACGGTTGCCAACCACTAAAAAAATGCAGCAAAAAGAAATGGTCGACCTGCCCACAAGGGGCACCAAGTACCTAAAGGATTCCGAAGAAAGGAACGGACAACCCTATGAAGACACAGTGCCAGAAAGGAAGGCCTATGTTATCACCAATTGGGAACAAGAAGTCACCAACCACACCAGTCAGGTATTCTCTCCATACCTAAGCTCATTTCGTCTTATCACACTGGTTATACAACCAGAAATTATCACATGAGGGGTAGTTGTGAGTACGGGATTTTGTACCAGCTCACGCGTTCCATGATGACAACTTTTCAAGATTTTTTATCCTCAAATAACATGATTTTCGATTATCCAGAAATCTCCGAATGGGAATGTTCCTCGTCGCTAATTTATTTTAAGGACTTAAATTATTTTTTTCAGACATAAAAAATAGATTTTGGTAATAATAAATTTATTTATATTTTTAAAAAATTAAAAATTAAAAATATAATAAATAAATAAAAAATTGGGAATCACTTGCCGGAATCCGGGAAGCCTCGCTAGAATTTTTGGCAATGTTCACCATTCCAGCGAGCCTCGTCAGAAATCTGCCGAGGGCCGCCAGAATTCGGTGAGCACGCAAGAAATTCTGGTGAGCCTTGCCAGAACTTTGGCAAGGAAGCCTCGCTAGAATTTTCTGGTAAGGCTCCTCACCGAATTCCGACGAGGCTCGCCAAATTTTCGGTGAGCCTCGCTGGAATGTGTTTTCTTTTGGATTTTTCGAGTTTTTTCACATACAAGTATTCATGGAATTTTTATAATTCGGGACTGAGAAAATTTAACAAAAAATATAGTTTTCTCTCGACAACGACGGAGAATTTTTTTAAACATAAAAATAATATTTTTCTAGAGATTTTTTCTACATTTCTTTAATTATATTCGGATCCAAAACACATTTGGATCCCAAATTTGATCATTTTCCAATCATTTTTCTTCTACTTTTCTATAAATATCCTCAAATATTCTCAGGTCTAAAACAAATTTACAACCTGAGTCTGATTATCTTTTGGATAAATAAACACTTATTTTTCAATTAAACCACGACTAAATCAAAACAAACGAAGAACGCTCCCGGTGATCATACGGATAAGTCGAAGTGGATTCACGCCGAAAGGGTAAGCCTCTGAGTTCCTAAAATTGTGGATTCCGTGCTCATCTTCTACTTCATCTTTTTTCTAATCTTGTTTGTGGACCTAGGAATTCTTTTATTTATTATTATTGTAAATGTTGTAATTCTCTTCTTCATCTTTTATTTCTTTTTATTTTATGTTAGAATACCCCCACGAAGGGAATACAAATTATTCTTGGATAACAGGCCTCACATTTTACCATGCAATCATTTTCACTAATAAAATTGACCAAAAAATGTGTAAATAAAAATGGACAATTTTTATTTAAATTAATAACTTTGAATCGTCAATTTTTTAATTAGGCCACATGGGCCTTCTCAAAATAAATCGAACATATGTGACATATCTCGTGCTAACCTTTGTGGATGTGGGTTAGATGTATGCCTAGGAATTTATTTTTTCCTTTCGGTATTGCAAATATTTTTGCGAAAATTATAATTAATATATTAGGAGGGCGGTTGCATCCCCCGAGTTTTGTAATTTTTGTAATCTTTATTTTTTTGCATTTACTTTCCACGTTTATTTACTGCTTTATGGATTGTTTATTGCTTTTAAATATACTCGAATCATGCATAATAACTTCAAAACGACTTAAGTGCGAATATGCACAATTAAGAAAATACGGTTTTCTATACATGTCATATAATGTGATCACATAAGAAATAAGCAACTTATCTCGGACCCGAATCTCTATGTCTTAGTGGCCCATCCCTCGGATGTTAAGCCTCACATGACTCTAATTCCTAGAAAGAGCTAATCCAGGTAGCGACTCTACACTAAGAGACGGTGGATTCGGGTTTGACCAATATAAAATGTTTTCACTTTCTATTTTAACTTTTTACGGGTCCCCGACCCAGCACAAATTTATATTTTTTAATAAACACCCCAATGGACAGCACCTCGACCCACCACTCCGTGTCATCCTCTTACAGGTAGCACAACTTGTGGCATACTGAGTTGATTTGAAAGCTGGGGGACTCCTTCATCTTCATCAGAGGGACGTCTTTCTACAATGTTAGTTTCATCAAAATCTACATGCATAGACTCCTCTAAGAGGCCAGTATGCTTGATATATATATTCTACATGCCCTACTACTAGTTGAGTATCCCAAAAAGATACCTTCATCAGACATAGGATCAAACTTTCCTAATTGCTCTTTAGTGTTAAGAATATAGTACCTATAGCCAAAAGATCTGAGATAACCAATTTGAGGCTTGCACCCTCGCCAAAGCTCATAGGGTGTTTTCTCAAGAATTGGGTGAATTAAAACCCGATTCAAGATATAACAAGTTGTGTTAACAACTTCTCCCCAAAAGTACTATTACAGATTGTTATCACTCAGCATGGATCAAGCCATCTCAACTATTATCCTATTCTTCCTTGCTACAACCCCATTTTGTTGAGGTATATAAGGAGAAGAGAAGTTATGGTCAATGCCATGCGTTGAATAAAATTCTTCGAAATGAAAATTCTCCAATTCACGTCCATGATCACATTGGATTCTACAGATTTTATCACTTTTTTCATTCATTATCTGTTTACTGAGCTTGACAAAAGATTCATAAGTCTCGTCTTTGCTACTCAGCAAGACTACCCATGTGAATCTCGTGTAGTCATCTACTACCACCCAACCTCATGGGGTTAACTAGGCTGAAAATATCAAGGTGGAGTAACTCCAATGATCACTTAGTTACTACATGATTTACAGATCTAAATGATTTCTTAACTTTCTTACCAAGTTGGTAAGCAGAGCACAGTTTATCCTTCTCAAAGCTGATATTGGGTAAACCCACAACTAATTGCTTTTTGGCTAGTTTGGACAGAATGTTCATATTAATATGACCCAACCTTCTATGCTAAAGCCACAAATTATCCTCCTTAAATACAAGACACACGTTAGTGGAGCTAGGGGATAAATCAATCATATAAACATTATTGATCCTAGGAGGAAAGAGTATAGTTGAGTCAGTCTTACACTCAATTACTGTGCATCCTACTGAGTCAAATATAACCTTCCTGCCTTTGTAATAGAGCTGGGCTACACTAAGTAGATTGAACTTCAAACCCTTGGTAAGAGAAACCTCTTCAGATGAAAGAGAGACACGAACAGTGCCACAGCCTACAATCTTCCCTTTCAGGTTATCTACAAAACTAACACTTCCATTTCTTTTACACTCCAATGAGAAGAACTAGCTTTCATATCCCGTCATATTCCTTGAGCATCTGCTATCCAAATACCACATTTGGGAGTAATCAGCGGGTCTAAGGCTCACTTGCAAAATAGTTACATTTTCTTAGGTACCCATGCTTTCAAGCTGGGTCCTCCTTTGTTAGCAGTGCTTTGTTTTGACTAGTCGTACTTGTCATAATAACCATTTTTATACCTACAAAGAACTAAGGCATGTCTAGCTTTCCCACAAAAACAACACATTATTTTTTGTTTGGGCTGACTCGCTTTCTTTTATTTAGAGGAATTCTTCCTCTTAGAATTATGTGTTTGGTTACTCTGAGTTTGATTGTTGGCTAGAGGAGCAACCCCTTTCTTCTTTAAAGCCATTATCTCAGCATTCAACTCATCTAATAGCTTAGTGAGCTTACTGATAGCAGATTCTTGATACTCAGCTTTTTCTTGAAGAAAGCGGATATCAAGCGATAAGGAAGCATTAGTATCTTCCAAACCATCACTTCTCTTCACTATCTCTTTGATGTGTTTCATTGATTTATTAGTTACTTTCATAACATCAAAGAGAGCCTAGGCTAATTCATCAATAGATAAAGGAACTTTAGAATGTACCTCAACTTGAGGGGCTTTTCCTTTATCACACTCAGCTTCAGAGTTGATAGCGAAATGATCTCTACTAGAGGTAGATACTGAGCCTTCGCCTCAATTCTTAATGGCCATCAAGCAGAGGTTGGTCAAGTCAGTAGCTTCCTCATCAAATGATGAAGATTCTTTTGAATTGCTCCAAGCAGTGCCTCATTTTTCTTGGAGAACCTCTTCTTGAACCTGTCCTTCTTTACCTTTGGACAACTCGACTAGTTATGACCTTTCTCTCCACAGCCATAACACTTAATATCTTTGCTGTGCTCCTTCTTTTATCCTTCTTCATCTCCTCGTTGGTGCTAAGTTGACTTGGTTTTAGCGAGAAACTTCTTCTTTCTGTTGAACTTCCCATCCTTCTCAATGAAGCGTTTGAAATGCATCATCAGAAGGGCCACTTGCTCATCAGAGTCGCAACTAGTGGACTCATCTGATGAATCAGCTTTAAGGACAATGGCTTTGCCCTCCTTACCTTGATTACTCTTGAAGTCATCTGAGTATTTCCTTAGAGACATCTCATGAGTTAGCAAGGTGCCTATCAGCTCATCATAGCTGTAGCTCTAAAGATCATGAGCCTCCTCGATAGCGCTCTTCTTGGAATCCCACTCTACTTTAAGAGTGCGGAAAATCTTCTTGACGAGCTCCTCCTTGGTGAACTCCTTTCTAAGCCTCTTCAGTTCATTAACAATGTTAATGAACCAAGTATTCATGCTTTGAATACCCTCACTGGCACCCATCAAGAACATCTCATACTCTCTTAGCATGAGATTGATCTTTGATTCATTGACCTTGTCGGTCCCCTCATATGTAATCTCCATCTTCTTCCAAAACTCCTGTGCTATTTCACATCCTAAGACCCTATTGAACTCAGTAAGATCTAAAGCATAGTGTAAGTAATTAATCACTACGGCATTCTCTTTGAGATGCCTCAGGTCAGCGTTGTTGCAGTCCTCTAGATCTACTGGCATACACACACTATTCCTCACAACTGTGGGAACTTTGGGACCAAGCTCAATAGCAAGCCAAGCTTGCATGCTTTGGGACTGGATGAATTTTTTCATTCGATTTTTCCATAATGTCTAATGATTACCATCAAATAGAGGTGGTCTAGTAATAGACATTCCCTCTTTAAGGAGAACTGCTTGACTGGAACCGAAATTATAGTTATTGTAAGCCATTTATAAATCTTACTCAAATATAGTTTCAAATTTGAGCAACTACTCTGATACCACTTGTTGGTCCGTAAATGGGCTCTTAACAACAGCAGAGGAGGGGTGAATGCTTAATCTTGGTTACTTATAGATTTTTAAGTTTAATCACCAAGTTTGGTTTTTATATTCGTGCTGAATATACATGCTGAGTGCGATATAAAAACTTATAAATTGCTCAGCTTTGCTGGCATGGTTTATCTTAAATCTTTAGCTAAGTAAGACTACTCAACACAAATCGAATAACATGCCAGATAATAAATGAGAGAGAGGGAGATGAATGAGTTGATCATTGAGAAAGCTTAATAATTAAAGTTAGAATTTCAACACTTGAGATTGATTCTGGTTCAGCCCCTAGCCTATCTCTAGTCCCCGGATACCATCTTTGAGCATTAATGCACTAGTGAGTCGTTCCTTCAATAGGCGAAGAAGCCTTTACAACAGGTAGACACTATTACAGAAAGTACCTTCCTTTCTAACTACCGCTAAACTTAGATTAGGTACACTTCTCAAAATGACACTCAGATTAATTTAAGAATGCGAATTGGATTCAACTTATAGAAATGTAGAATCCTTATAGTGTTAAGCTAAGTAATTTCTCTCTATTACAAATAGATAAGACTTAGATGTTTGTTGATTGCTTGCGGTTGAATTTCTTTGAAAGCTAGAGTAATTTACACAGTGTTTTGGATCTTAAGAAATTCAAGGTGATTCACCAAGTTTGAACGTTTGCTCTAGTCTTCTATTTATACTTTGAAGCTTTATGAAGTAGCCTTTGCAAACTTTATGATATTTTTTATCTTCAATTTCTCATCTGTTCAAATCGTTTGAATCTTCCAGTTGGAGACAGATTTAGGATGTTTAGAGATAGAATTTGAACGTTAAGGCGTGATAAAATTACATTGATAAAATCTCTCGATTGTCTTCATGCAATCTGGTTCTAAGATAGATGTTCTAGAATGCAACCTGGAGTCTTCCCATTGGTAGACCTTGTTGACGTTGGCAGATTCGGGCGGAATCACTTGAAACGCGGTGCATAATAGAAAATTTCTTTTACTTGGATTCTAGCGAGGAATCTCTGACATACCGTACTAACACTCTTTAACGTTGTGAGGACCACAAGAATCTTCGTTAATGTCTACGCCTTTTCTCTGGAAAAGCAACTAAAGAATATTTCATTCCTTCACAGGCAGCGTTTGTATCACATGTGTCATTAAGTCTCTGCATGTGAAAAGAACATGCTTTTAATTAAATAAAAGTAGGAATCAACATGAGTTAAGTAAAGTAATCTTAAACTCTGTAGTACTCACAACAAATTCAGTGTTTGCCACGTTTCTACTGATAAGTTTAATAACTTGTTTGCAAGATTTTGGCTTTGAAGTATAGGTGTTGTTAATACCACTTATCAAATAGAAAAATGATTATAACTAAAAGTATACAGTTGCGATGTAGTTTTAAAAGATATCAAACCCACAGGAAGGAATTCGGTTCTAAAGATCAACAAGAGTAACGGAATAAAGAAAATAAAGTAGATAATTTTATTGTTGATGGGTTGGTTGGGATATGATGGTAAATAAATAGGTATATGTATAAATAGATTAGAGAAGAAGAAATTGGTATAGATTATCCCTACGAACAAGTATAGCAAAGAAAACATGCAAAATCATCAAAGATATTACGTACGGTAGACTACTTTAATAGATTCGGTTCTAGACACTCAGATATTCAATTATTCACCACATAGCAACACATGAAATGACTTTTCTAAATCTAGTGCAAATGAAGTAAGATGATTATATAAACCTAGATAACAATATTACTATGCTTAGTACGAGTTGCTCTCACGTAATCACATTTAGCAAGTTACCATTCCAAAAATGTTGGCTCACTAAACAGCGTTATAATCACAGATCCAGTGATTGTACACAATCTTGTTAACCCTGAAATCACTCTTAATGTTAACTCAAAAGCATATAACTTGATTAATATAAAAGACTCAACATGAAATACACAATTTGACACATAGACATATCATAAACTTCGAAATAGAAAGTATAAGTAGAAAACAAAGAAAAGTTGTAAGGTATGCAAGTGAAAGCTAAATTTGATCAAACCGTATCCACTCTTTAATGGGAGTCATCAATTCCCTTAATTCCTGCTTCTGCTTTAAATTCGGTCTCGGCCTGTATAGAACCTCCACTAGGATGCTATTCTTTGTGAATATTGCATAAACGAATATTGAAGAACGAAAACTTTTATTGATAAGTGATTTGCAATTACATGTATAAAACAATTGCTTGAATATGTAGAGAAATCTAGTGATCAAAATCAGGTTCGAATCACTTATACATCTTCTCGCTAACTTAGAAAGAAGCGAAATCTACACGATTTTCTCTCTAAAAATAGGTATGCACATATACACTATATACCACATATCACTCCTATCATCCATACATGAAATTGTGGAGTTTTGGAGCCCTATTTGTAGAGTTTGAAGTGTTACATCTATCCAAACTAAGAGTCATATCCAATGGAAGAGTTGCATCACTTCATTTTGATTGGATTCAAAGATTCATCCTCATCCACAATGGAAAGGCACCTTTTCATGATTGGTTGACTTCCAACAGGTGTCTTTCTGGTTGGTAGTTGATAGCAGTTGAAAATAGATAACCATTAACCATCACAAGTCGTGACCACGAATCTCATGTCATGATCATGAACATTAATTAGCCATTTTATGCTTATGAAGAGTGACAAGTTGCGACCTTGAAGAGATGTCACGATCGTGAAATGCTGTTTCTTCATGATTATTCTTTGCAACTTTGCTGATCTTTGACAACTTCGATCTTAAGCCAAATCTTTATGTTCCACACATCTTTTTGCACCTTTTTCACTCTTTCTCCATAAAATTCCACTTTTGATCATTTTACTCCCAAGATTTACCTAGTTTCTGCATTTGCATAAAAAACAATTACATACCATGTGAAATCTTTTATATGAAGTATAAAATGACTTAAACCATAGTGTTTTATGATTGAAAATATCAGGATTATAAGTGTAAATATACACTTATCACTCAGCTTTTCATACTCTAAGTCATAACTTAATTAATTATCCAGCAAAACTGAGTTATTATCCCTTGAATAAACTCAAGTCCGCTTTATTAACTAAGAGTCTACTTAGTACTCAATTAATTTCAGTATCCTTGACAGTTTGCTATTTCCAAAACTACTTAGTAGTGTGAAGTACTATTAACTTGGGTTCTACACACCCGTATCATCTTGCTTGCCAGGGTATGAATAAGTGTGACCCAAAGTATAGTAACTCTTACATATGGTAACCAGTATCTCAGGTCTGAGGATACTTGTACAACTAATACAATAAGGCATGACACCAACACAAGGATATAGTTATTGCTGAGTATATGTCTTATAACAATCTCCAATGTATTACTCAAATACATTCAAGTGTTAACTTAAGGTACCACCTTCAGCTCGTGAGATCGGCTGGTTGGATCCAATCCAAGGAGTAAGCCTACACATGTCTAACAATCTTCCACTTGCATTAGAGCTAATTGCCCATATGTTTCACGCCACACTTGTTAACATGGTGGTCACGCTTAACCTAAGTCAATGGCTTAGTTAGTCCATTTGCTAGATTCTATTCTGTTGGGATGTATACTAAGCTTATATCTTTTCTAGCTACTATCTCTTGAATGAGATGGTATTTTTAAGTACATGTCTATTTCTCTGACGAGACCATGGTTCCTTTACCTTAGTAATAGCCCCATTATTATCATAAAAGATCGCAATTGGATTTACAATGCTGGACACCAAACTGAGATCACCAATAAATCCCTAAAGTCATAAAGCTTGCTTAGCTACTTCCAAAGAAGCTATATACTCAGATTCTATGGTTGAATCAACAGTCGTATCTTGTTTGAAACTTTTCCAAACAACTACAAGTCTATTTAGCATAAACACATTCCCTGATTGGGACTTATAATCATCCCTGTCAAACTGAAAACTAGCATTGGTGTATCCCTTCATAGAGAGGTCACCTTCTCCATATACTAAAAACATATCCTTAGTCCTACGTAAGTACTTAAAGATAGTTTTAATGGCCCTTTATTGCTTCTCACCTAGGTCAGATTGAAATCTACTCATGATGCTTAATGCATGTGATTGGTCAAGCCTAGTGCATACCATCGCATACATGATGGATCATATCGCTGAGGTATTAGGTATTCCATTTATGAGTAGTCTCTCCTCTTGTATTCTGGGACACTCAGATTTAGAAAGGTTAATCCCATGAGACATTGGGAGATAACCCTTTCTTGTCTGCTCTAGGTTAAATCTAGCCAAAACCTTTTTTATGTATGTACTTTGTGAAAGACCTAGTAGCCTTTTAGATCTATCTCGGTAGATCTTTATACAAAGTATAAAAGTTGCTTCTCCAAGGTCTTTCATTGTGAACTTCTTTGACAACCATGACTTCACTGTCTAAAGAAAAGGAACTTCATTTCCTATCAGTAATATGTCACCGACATATAATACAAGGAAAATGACAAAACTCCCACTAACCTTTTTATATACACAAGTCTCATTAGCGTTTGACACAAAACCAATTTCTCAGATTGTCTTATCAAACCTAATATTCCAACTCCTTTATGCTTGCTTAAGTCCATAAATGGAATTTTGCAACTTGCATACCTTCAAGCCATCCTTGGATGTAAAACCCTTGGGTTGTGACATATACACATCCCTATCCAGATTCTCATTAAGGAATGTTATTTTCACATCCATCTGTCAAATGTCATAATAGTAATGAGTAACGATGGCAAGGAGTATCCTGATAGACTTTAACATGGCCACCGGTGAATAGGTTTCATAATAGTCAATGCCTTATTTTTCACTTTAACCTTTTGCAACCAACCTTGCTTTAAAGGTAATTACGTTACCCTCCATGCTAGTTTTCTTCTTGATAATTTACTTGCATCCTATGGGCTTAATCCCACTTAGAGCATCAAACAAGCTCATAACATGATTTTTCGTACATGGAGTCAATCTTTGATCTCATGGCTATAAAATTTTTGTCAAATTCTAAGCCTTCCTTGTAAGCTTTAGGCTCATCATCTTCCATAAGGAAGAGATGTTAATCATCAGTGATGAGAAACACATATTGCTCTGGAGCAATTGAAGCCTGACCTGACCTATGCAATATCGATGTTATAATAGGTTGTTCTATTCTTATACTTTCTAGTGTAATAGGTAAAGGAACAATAAGTTGATTGTTAGTTTGATCTTCTTAAGTGCCTAACTCAAGATTGCTCTCACTAGCTTTCACAAGTATATTCTCCTTCTTGAGGAATTGAGCATTTCTGGAAACAAAGACTTTTTTCTCCTTGGAATCATAAAAGGTATAACCCATAGTGTCCTTAGGGTAATCTATAAATAGACACCTATCAGACTTATCACCCAGCTTATCAGAACTTATCCTCTTTACATATGTAGGAAATCTCCAAACTCTTAGGTGAGAAAGAGCTAGTTTCTTAACATACCATAATTCATATGGTATTTGATCAACTAATTTAGAGGGCACTCTATCTAGAATATACACTTCGCTCTCAAGTGAATAACCCCAAAAGGATCTGCTGAGTTCTGCTTGGCTCATCATGGACCGAACCATATCGACTAGTGTTCAATTCCTCCTTTCTGACACTCTATTATGTTGGGGTGTAATAGGAGGTGTCCAATAGGATAAAATACCATTATCCCTGAGATAATCCTGAAACAATTAGCTTAAGTATTCAGTACCTCGATCAGATTGAAGGGTCTTAATACTTCTCCCAGGCTTTTTCTCTTCTTCGATCTCGAACTCTTTGAATTTCTCAAAACATTCAAACTTGTTCCTCATAAGGTATATATAACCATATCGTGAGTAATCTTCTATAAAGAATATGAAGTAGACGAAACCCTCATGTGTCTTAACACTTATTGGACCACATACATCAGAATGTATTATTTTGAAAGTACTATTGGCATGCTGACCATTTCTTTTGAAAGGTTTCTTAGCCATCTTCTCCTTTAAACAACGTTTGTATGCCACATAGGATTCCCATTCCATTGGTCCAAAGTCAGCACATTTGTATAACTTAGTTAATTTAGTCTCATTTATATGGCTTAGATGATAATGCTATAAGTATGAGGATTTCTCATTATCCAATCTTGATTTCTCAACAATGTTCATATTTAGAATTTCAGTTTTAGTGTCTAGAAAATAATATCATAAACAGATATTCTACAAGCATAAAGAACATTATTGCATCGAATTTGATAATTATTATTAGAAAATAAAATATCAATTCCCTCTATTGCTAAACGCATAACAGAAATAATATTCTTAGTGACAGCAGGAATATAATATCAATTGTTCAAAACTAAAACTAGGCCACTAGGAAAATGAAGGCTATATGTCCCTACAGCTGTTGCAGCTACCCTTGCTCCATTTCTAACTCTTAGATCCATTTCCCTCTTTGCAAGCCTTCTACTATACCACAACCTCTACACAGAAGTACATATATGAGTACCACAAATAGTATCCAATTCTCAAGTAGACTCATAGGGAACTGTAGAGAAACTCTCTACTATGATCATACCTCCAGATATTTGAGCCACAACTTTCATCATCTGATGAGCTTGTTCTAAGAGAAACATTTTCCCTCTTAAATTCTAACTTTCTTATGAGCTTTTTTCTTGACTTTTAAACCTTTGAGTTTCTTCAACTTAAGGTACTCAATATTTACTTTCTCTTTGAGTTTATTTCTAAACTCAATCTCATAAATCTCGAGCAAGTCCATAAGTTGGGTTATGGTACAGTTGGGAGAACACTCCTTGAGCATCTTCTTGAAGGAATCATATTTATTGGGAAACACTCTAAATACCATTTCCCTCAAAGACTTCTCACTGTACTGAACTCCCAACTCCCTCAATTTCTCCGAGTTGTCATATATGTTCATAACCAACTCTACTACTAAGTTGTCTTCCTACAATTTACTCTGAAAATGTTTATCTTTTAAAATTTTCACCGATTTCAGATGATGAATCATGGTTGGGAGGTCAAACCCTTTGTACACACATGTGTTCTTTGGGAGCATGTGGTCTAACATGAGTTTTACTATAAACTCACAATTTCTCTTGTGCTCCTCATAATCATTCATTTCACATGCCAAAGAATTCTTATCGGGATGTTTGGGACTTAGATCAGTCAAAATGTAATCCAGGTAGTAGTTATGAAGAACTCCTTTGACAGTTTCAAACCACTCATTGAAGTTCTAAGCATCATATTTTATGTCAACAAGAGGACCGATATCAATGAGAGTATTTTTGTTAGTGTTTATATTCAACATAGATATAAGATAAAATTTGTTTAGACATTAGTATATGTACATACATTTAATACAAGGTCTTTAATTAAATACATAATTCCTACTATTTTCTCAATATTTAAATAGCCCCGTCTACTTAAATATGGTCCAACCAATTTTCCTTAGTAGGTAGCATCCATAGCCACTCATCATGACTCCCGCTATAGCAGGTGAAGCCATAACAAGACAACCATGGTTGGAACCCATCCATTTGCATCTCAACCAATTGCTAATCCATTTGAGTTATCTTTCTCAAGATATACCCAATATTATGAATCCTTAAATGTGTCTCCAATCTGGCATTAGCTCCAATGATATGGACAACTAACCCATTTTGGTTAAGGAATTAATCCTTTTTAGTCTCATGACCAAACACATGTTAAAGGAAAACATGTTGTACATGTTCTTACATCTATTAATAAGGTTTGTATCATGACTTATGACGGGAAGACAATCTATTGCCTTAATACTGTTATGGGGATTTTATTAGTTCCACTGGTCTCCCCTAGTCTAGGTCTTATACGATGGATATGAATATGATAATAATAATTCCATTATGCCAAGACTCCACATAGCATGCAAAACAAACAAGGTCCATGTTTAAGTTCATGCACCTATGTCTATAAGTTTTAATTTAAGAACAAAAAACCACATTTGTAAAAACATATGTGGAATCCAATTCCCATACTAGAAATCAACTAAGTCATAAAAGTCACTTAGGTACACTTAAACCTAATATCGATGGAGATTTCCAGTAGGAGATGCCCCCTTAAAGTGAATGAGCGGCCAAGTCCAATCGTTACTAAAATAACCACGAGCACTTCGATTCTATGTATCACGGAGAGCTATGATTAAAAGATTTCATTCTTTAATTGAGTGAACTACGAGACAACCCTCAATTTAAAGCATTTACACATGTGGTAAAACATTGTTAGTTTATATGATAATCACCTAGACTAAGTTTGAGCAAAATCTTAATCTAGTCGTCAGATCATTTTCTATAATAGGAATTGAAACCTGAGTCATGCATAGCATACTTTAATGAATTCATAGAAAAAACCAATTTTAACATATTATAATCAATAATGCATAGCATAAGGCAGACTCTGATACCACTGCTAGTAAATCAAGATAGTAATTGAACATGCAATGTTGCAAGGCGGAATATTAAAACTTAAAATTAACCTAAAAGATCTCCTAAGCATGCCATGATTGATATAATCTAAGTTGAAACATTCCACATATGCTATCAAGTTTATAAAACTTATAAAATAAACCTAGCATCTAAGTTTAGAACATTACTAGTTGATGTGTGCTCTCTCTCTTTTGGATGCGACATTCCCTTAGTGCAATTTGGTAGAGCTTCATTAGTGCAAGCCTCCAAACTAGGATAGCCTCTATGATTGATCCACATGGATCATCATCGACCAAAACCTCCTCTAAGGTAGAACCTATTGGTAGCCAACAACTGCTAGACCGCTCTAAGACCAACCCAAAAATATTTAACTGAGAAGGCTCACTTCAAAATAAAAAGAGCCTTCTAAATAATTCTTCGTCTCTTGGAGAAACTCGTGGACGATCTCAGAAGAAAAAATGTCAAACTCAGAGAGAAATGCTCAGCTGAAATGATGAATAAAGGAGGAGGAGAAGCTATTTATAAGGGGAAGAGGAGTTGAAAGTTCCCCTTTTTTCCAATGAGGGATAGGGAAAACCATATCCCACAGCTAGGTCAACCACGCAAATTCCTAGGATTCATTAGTTGACCCACGCACAGCTTGCAAGTGCAGGCTATGTGGCTACGGCTACGTCAGAGGACCTGTATAGTAGGCCCGCGCAAGCACTTTAATAGGCAACGCTTATGGGCTTATTGCCCATGCGCTAGCTACCCATGAGCTTTTTATCTCGTAGGGCAGCCATGAAAGCCCCACTCTGAACAACCTGTGTTCATTTGAAGCCCACACACAATGGGAAAAATACCCTTGCTTCGCTCTGTGCAATTTTCACTATTTTCTCCTTTAATACTTTTAATTATTAACTTAGTCAAACCAATTAATAATTTATCCAATGAATTCAACAACCTTAATATTCTTGACATAGACTCAGTCTATAGGTTCTTTACTCAGTCCTTAAAGACCCAAAGTGTGTGACCTCACAGGGTCCCAGAGTATAGAGCCACTAGAGGTTAACTTAAACATCAGATAGGGAAAATCCTATCCCTATCCTCGGGATAGGGAAAACCCTATCCCATAATAAGGTCAACAATGCGGATCACTAGGATCCGTGGGATGACCCATGCACAGCCTGCATGTGCGGGCTGTGTGGCTACCGTGCAAGGTAAGCCCTAAAGGGCTTACGTTACCCCTTGGCTTGCGGGCTACACTAGCAAGCCTACACAGCAAGCCCGCGATATGGCATCGCTTATGGGCCTGCTACTTGTTAAAGTATGCGGCACGCTAGCTACCCGTGAGCTTTTTATCTCACGGGGTAGTAATGAAGGCCCCACTCTGAACAACTCGTGTTCGTTTGAGGCCCACTCGCAATGGAAAAATTTCCCTTGCTCTGCTCCATGCAATTTTTCTATTTTCTCCTTTAATCCTTTTAATTATTAAATTTGTCCAACAAATTATTAATTTATCCAATCAATTCGACAACCTTAATATTCTCAACATTGGCCTAGTCTATAGGTTCTTTACTCAGTCTAGTAAAGAGCTAAAGTGTGTGACCTCATAGGATCCCAAAGTATAGAGCCTCTAGAGGTTAACTTAAACTTGGCTTCCTATTTAGGAACCTATAGGCTCAGTGTTCCAGACTGATATGGAATCTTATAACTCTAGACGATCAAATGGGCTTTCTAGCAAATGCGTATGATCCCCTGATACTTAGAACATCATATTCCCTATGACTTGATCTGGTTTTGCAGTAGTAACCAATACAGTACACTACTTCCACCAGGTTAACTACCATCCAATTTATTGAGCTCTAATTAAGTGTTAGCTCATGTAATAGCCGCAGCTATCTTGGAATTAGACTTGTTCACGAATAACAGTCTCACCATGATGTATCAAGATTGATTAGAAACTCTTTCTCTGATCAGAGGTTTATGATCATGTCTCTTCAACATGGGGCCTAAGGTACATCTCCCATTATATCACTATATCTGGAGGGATGGATCCCATCTTGACTACTCGGCTAACCAACATGTGATCATCACTATACCCGTAATCACTCGTATCATCCTAATCGCTAGGGTATGAATATGTATGACCCAAAGTATAACAACTCCTACATAAGGTAACCAGTATCTCATATCTTAGGATACTTGTACAGCTACTGCAATATGAGATGACACCAACAAATGGATATAGTTATTTTCGAGTATCTATCTTATAGCGGGTTCTAATGTATTAGCCGAATACATTAATGTGTTAACCCAAGGTACCACCTTCAGCTCGTGAGATCGGCTAGTGGTATATAGTCCGAGGAGTAAGCCTACACATGCTAGTCTGTCCGCCTCATTAATGTTTAGTCTCAATGAAACTATGACTAGGGATATTTAGATAATTCATAGTATTACGTATGTGCAGTTCTCATACCACATAGCTCCCACTATGTCCTTGCACATTTACACTATGAAGTACTCAAAGATTTTATCTTATCAATGTGCATACATATACCATATATATATGATACCAACAAGATACATAAATTAAAAGCACTATTATATAATATAGATGCCTAAATTACTATTAATAATAATCTGAAACCATTTGTGATTAAGATATATCATTTTAATTATCTCTAGGGAATACATCATGTCTAACATTGCATGGTCTTGCATGTTATGTTTGTGGGCATGCACTACAGTCTCACGCAAGCATTGCCTATCACTTGCGGACTTCTAGCCCACCAACATGCTCTAGCACATACCGCCAGCCCGCGAGCACTTTTTCAATGCTCGCAAGGTTGCTACACAAGTGACACCCATGAACAACCCGTGTTTACGAGGCTTACTTGTAACAGGAAATATTCCCTTGCTTTGCATAAAATATATCTTTTCCTCAATTCATCCTTCAATTATTATTTGGTCAGAACAATTAATAATCCATCTAAAACAAGTTTGACTCTACCTTTTATTCTCGGTATAGACCCCATCTATAAGTTCTTTATTTAGTCCGGTAAACGCTCAATGAGAGTGACCTAATAGGATCCCAAAGTATAGAGCTACTAGAGGTTAGCCTAAACTTGGTTCCCATCTAGGAACCTTTAGGCTTAGTGTTCGAAACTGATATGGAACCCGATAACTTTAGATGAGCAAATGGGCTTTCTAGAATATGCGTTTGATCCCCCGACAATCAGAACGTCATGTGCTAGTGACTTGATCCGATTTTGAAATAGTAAATAATATAATACACTCCTTCCATCATGTTCAGAACCATCTAGTTTATTGAGCTCGAATTAAGTGTTAACTCATGTAATAGTTGTTGCTATCCTAAAATCGAACTTGGTCACGAAGAACACCACTCATCTTTATGTACTGAGATTGACTAGAAACCTGTTCAATCTATCTCATACTATGATTAGAGGTTTATGAGTGTGTCACTTCAACAAGAAGCCTTAAAGTACAACTCCCATTATATCATTATATCAGGAGTGATAGATCCCATCTTGATTACTCGGCTTACCAACGAATGATCATCACTATACCCATAATCATCTATATCATCTTGGTCACCAGAATATGAATAAGTATAACCCAAAGTATAGCAACTCCCGCACAAGGTAACCAGTATCTCAGGTCTAAGGATACATGTATGATTACTAAAATAAGGTATGACACCAACACATGGATATAGTTATTTTCAAGTGTTTGTCTATAATGGTCTCCAATGTATTACCCAAATACATTCATTTGTTAATTCAAGATACCACCTTCAGCTCGTAAAATTAGATGCTTGGATTCAATCCAAAGAGTAAGCCTACACATGCTAGTCTATCCACTTCATTGATGTCTAGTGTCAATGAAAACATGACTAGGGATATTTTGACTTTTCATAGTAACACGTGTGTGCAGTTCTCACTCCACATAGCTCCCACTATGTCCTTGCACTTTCATGTTATGAAATAGTCAAAGACTTTTTCTTATAATATCAATGAATATATATACACACATAATAACCTATTTATAATACTAGTGAGATATATAGTTAAAAATAATCAGCGATGTATAACAAAGATGCCTTATTATTAATAAATAATAATCTAGAATTATTTGTACATTCTTGACTAATATAGATATATTGCCCTCATTACCTTTAGGCCATACATCATGTCTAACATATCATACTAACAATTCTAAGCTTCTCTTTAAGAACATCAAGAAGTTGGTGTCTAAGAAGAAGATCCATACTCCAGCCTTGAAACCAAGCATTGTATCTTATCCCCTATAATAGTTTGAGAATAAATGAGGGATGATCAACTCAAGGATGAGTATAGATGGTTTTTTTTGCCGCATGAAGTGAGTTAGAAAAATGTAGCAATATTTATGATAGTGGGAATTGGTTTGCATCTGAATTTTTTCATTAATGCTTTTGAAGAAGAAGCGAGCTCGGCTAGAGGACCTTCTCCTCCATGATTTTCCAAAACGCACTTTGGTATTGTTGGAATCCCTATTTATCATGTGGTTAGATCTCCTTCTTTTCATGTCACCCATTGTGAATTAATCCTAAAATTGCAAGGCCTCTCGGACTAAGCTATGGCCACTTTTTTCCCATTCTCTCTTACCAAAATGGCATTCGACTAATTTATGAGCTAAAAATTGGGAAGCATTGTCCCAAGCATTTTGTACGCATTTTATCTATAATGAGAAACTGAGATTTGATATACATGAGTTGTGCAACTACAAGCAGAGATATAACGAAACATTCAACGAATATTGCCTCGGGTAGATGGCCCTTAATATGTTGCTTTACCCTAGCTTAGGCTTTAAGATGGAAGTTGGTTTTCTGGTTGAGGGCTTGTTTTTAGGGTATCACCATCACTTATAGCTGGATGATTTTTAGAGCTACACCGAAGTCTTTGAAAAGGTTAAAAGGATCGAGTGCATGATCATGGAATGGGGATACCAATTAAATGTTATCGAGTTAAGCCTCCCTTTGAATTTCATCTTTGAGATGCTAATGAAATCAAACTTGGGGATTCACTCTATAGCCCAAGAGTTTATGGTTGAGAAAAATTCACCTTATGAAATCGTGAAATCAACTACAACCCTCATCAATATCTCAAGAGAGGAAGATAAGATGGTAGATATAGTCAGAAGTGATCAACCTGTTCAAATTGATATTGATAGCTATGTGTTGAAGTTTGGCAAGAGAAGAAGATGAAGGTGTAATGAGCCTTAACCCGATTTACTTGGACAGTTATGAGCTGAAAGATAGTTTAATGTTTCATCCTATTACTAGCTACCCATTCCAATTTGCTACTAAGATGAGAGTGCTACAAGTAGTGGTTCTAAGAGTGGCTTGTAGTGGTCGGTTGTATCAACGTGATGAGCCTGAACTTGTTAAGGACAAAAACCAGGAAAACAATATTGAGCTCTCCATGGATGATCTTCTGCCAACCCCACAGTTTGATGAAGAAACTTTAGAAGTTAATCCCCTTTCAATCAACTCAAGAACACTCAAACAAAGTTTAGTATTTAAGAATTAATTACTTTATCTGATGCACACCACAAAGGCCTTGTTAAAAACTTCTTGAAATGGACGTTACTTTGACAATTTAGGTAGTTTAGATGTGCGAAGCTATAGGGAAAGTTTTTTTGTTTAAAGGATAGACCTGGTGAGATAAGCTTTAACTAGTCAGGTCTGCTCATAAAATTTCTTATGCATAACAAGGCCCTTTTCATTGGGGTTCAGATATTTAGTCCAATGATCCCTTGTTTCATGGTAGATGACAGATATGCCCTTAAACTTTCACTACGCTTAATGGCCTGCAACAAAAAAACAAAAATGGTTTCCCTAAAAAGTTGTCAGTTGTTGTGGAAAAAGGGACTTGTAGCCACCCTTTATGAAACTGATTGAAAAATATTGCTTATATACAAAATCTTTAACAAAATTCAACATTGGGTGACCCTTTAGAAAAAGGGTGACCTTAAATTGGTAAAAGAGAAGTAAATTTTAGTGGCAAAAATATATTCCTCTCTTGAACATTCACTAAATAATTTATAAAATAAAAAATATTAAAAATAAAATGAAAATTGACTAAGGTATAAAAGGCTCTCTCTCCTCTCATCTTTTCTTTCTCTGAAACACACACTGATCTCCTCTCTTCTTCCTTTCTCTATTCTCTTCTTCCTTTCTTTGAAATTGACCTAGGTATTCTTTCTTACGATGAATCTCGAGATGGGAAGTGATAAATTAGATAATCCAAAGTTAATGTAGCTGGAGTCCTACCTCCATTCATCACGAGCAACGGTGATTTCGCTTTCCATAATGTGGTGTTCATCTTAATTAGCCAAATTTCATCCTATATTGTGGTTTCATGTGTCTATTGAGCTATGATTTGATTGATTTTTCTATGAGTCCAGCTTGAACTAAGAGCTTGTTCTTTGTAATTTCAGTTATTGAAACACCTGCACATTATAATGAAATTTATTCGTTAATTTTTTTGCAACAAATAAAATTAGGCCATCTACTATCAATATTAACATTAATTTTTCTGTATTATCTTTATGTTTTTATGATATTGTGCTACTTATGTTGGGAACTCTTGTGGATTTACTTGTCTTTTGATGAAGGAAACATCAATTTTGTTATTTTGATGCTTTTTTTTGTGTGTTTTGTGATTTCTCATCCTTCTTTGATTCCTATTACTGAGTAGGATGCTTCAATTGTTGTATTAATGAGTGTTACCGAGCTAGACAAAAATAGGAGTCGTGATCAGGCTATAACTTCTTACATTGTATGTTTGCTAGCCTTGTAGAAAAAATAGTTTTTTATATCAAAGTTTATGTGCATTTTTTATAGCATTAGTTCTTGATTGGTTAAGTTTGGATCTTTTGAAATTCTTCAGTTTTGTTCTACGGCCACGGAGCTATTCCTTATTCTGAACTTAACTAATGAATTGAACCCTAATATTCTCATTTCTCAATTAGTGAATACACATTTGGAAAAAAAATCCATATATTTTGAGTTGGTTATCAAAATTATTATATGAAAACAGATTTTTTCAAAGAATTTTATATTATGTATTCCATATTGTGGATTGTATTGTTTTCACGAATCATAAAGCAGCATGCATTTCCCACTAACCCAAAACTAAAAAGTAGAGAATAAACTAGTTGAAACTTGAAATAAGTACTATCGATTATTTCATCAACAGCTGCTGCTTAGTAAGTTATTCTTCAAAACAATTAGAATTTAATTTGTTTGACAAATTAAACAACATTCAAATCTCCTTCGTTGTTTGATTTGAATGACATAAAACAGAAGAACATTTGGAGCTTAACATCTAACTCTAATAACCATTCACTTAGCAAACTATTGTGAATAAATAACTAAGAACTTTAAATGCTTTCTATGGATTTATGCAATTTCTGCCATCAAATGATGACATCTACAACTTATAATGTTACAAAAAAATGTAACACCTTGAGCTGCAACTCTTTTATTGTTATTGTCCTTTTGGCTTGTATCTTTGAGAAGTCTGCAACTCAATATATCCTCTAAAATGGTTGTTAAAATTAACATTGATCTTCATCTCTTTTATTATCCTTAGACATTTTCAGGTTAACATCTTGAACTTTGGTGTACCGAGGTGTGACTTATTTGCACTTCAAATTCTTGAAATGTTGGAACTCCAAGCTCTTCTTCAATGGCACAATGGTCTCTCCACTTTTGCCTAACACCTTGGCAATGTCCATCCTTACTATCTTTGCGATGGCGGTGATTAAGTAGTTATAGTGATAAATGATAGTCAATTTTGTAAGATGATGCAAGAGCATTAATGGTCAATTAAATTGCTTTCCCTCCACCATATGGTAAACAATGCAATGCTCGAAATTGGTGCAGCTGCTAAGCGATCCTATCTTGGTCATAAAAAACTTGACTAGTAGTTCATGACATACTCTCACCTTCCATGCCATCCCAGATGCAGAGAGTTCTCCAGTGCTATAGTCACTTGGAACTTCCAATCCTCTAACACTACCACTACTTCCTCATCTCCATTTCTTCTGACAATAGTGCCCTTCAATGGCATGTACAGAATCCTAGTAATCAACTTAGCAAAAATTAGGTAAGAAGTCTTCTCAATCTCTATTATCAGCACATCTGTAAACCCTTCTATTGTATAGAGATTGGAGTAGAACTTCCAGATTAACTCCTTGATAGCTAGCTTATCTAAGAGAAGAAAATGGCTCAAATCTTTCTACCTTATGACCCTATGCATGGTTTTGTTCTTTAACAAGCCATCACATACTACTTTGAAGACAGCTCCAAACTCTTGATCGTCCCTCAATTTACCTTGGTGAAACTTGTTCCACGAGGCAAAATCACCTTCTCAGTAGTGCCGTTGATGTGAACAAACATATTTCTTTTTGAGTGGCCTTGAAGAATGAGAGTAGATTTCCTTAGGTTTGCCATTGCAGAAAAGGTTTTGAGAGAAAGAAGTTAGGCTTCTTGAGATACATTACTTTAGGAGTTCAAATTTACAAGTAACTTTCTCTCTCCAGCAAGCTCTTCCTTATACATCCTCTTCATCTGCATCACAGCACATGGAGCTCTCACAAGCCAAGATTGATAAGTGTATAATTACACTTATTATCATATTAATTTTATACACTAAACACTATAGTTTAAGTAATTTTTATACTTCATATAAAAGATTTCACGTGGTGTGTAGTTGTTTTTTATGCAAATGCAAATACTAGGTAAATCTTGGGAGTAAAATGATCTAAAGTAGAATTCTATGAAAAAAGAGTGAAAAAGGTACAAAAAGGTGTGTGGAACTTAGAGGTTTGGCTTAGAATCGAAGCTGTCAAAGATCAGTGAAGTTACAAGGAGAATTCTGAAGAAAAATGCAATTCACAATCGTGACAATCATTCGCAGTCATGACTTGTTCTTCTTCAAAACCGAAATCTACCAATCAAAGATTCACGGTCATGACTTGTATATCGCAGTCGCGACTTGGATGGTTTTCTAGTTTAATCTTCTTAACTACCAACCGCTAGATAAGAACGATCAACTGTCATCAACTACCAACAAATAGACACCTATTAGAAACCAACCAATCATTAAAAGGTGCCTATCCAATGTGGATTAAATTGAAGCTTCTCAACCAATCACAATGAAGTGATGCAATCATTCACCAATGGACATAACTCTTCGTATGGATGGACACAACCCTTCGAACTCTATAAATAGGGCTTCAAGACCTCATAGTTTTGGAGACAAGCAGCAAATGGTGCATTAGAGTGCACGAGTGAGATATAGTGTGTGTATAGATAGAGAATTCGCTATGTTCATAAGTGTTAGCGAGAAAATGTTTAAGTGATTCGAATCCTTGTTTCGATCACTAGATTTTTCTATATTTTCGAGCGATTGTTGTATAAGTGTACTTGTAAATCACTTACCAATAAAAAGTTTTCATTCTCTAATATTCGTTTGTTCGATATTCGTAAAGAATAGCATCCTAGCGGAGGTTCTGTACGGGCCGAGACCAAATTCAAAGCAGACGCAGGAATTGCGAGAATTGACAACTCCCATTAAAGAGTGGATATGGTTTTATCAACTTTAGCTTTCACTTGCATTTGCCTTGCTTTGTACTTATACTTTTTATTTCGAAGTTTATGATATGTCTGTGTCATAATGCATATTTCATGTTAAGTCTTTTATATTAATCAAGTTATATGCGTTGGAGTTAATTTTATGAGTAGTTTTGGGGTTAAAAGTATCATGTATAATCACTGGATCTATGATATAACGATGTTTAGTGAGCCAACATTTTTGGAATGGTAACTTACTAAATTTGGCTATGTGAGAGAGATCCGTACTAAGCATAGTATCGACATTGTCGAGGTTTATATAATTGTCTTAATTCTTTTGCGCTAGGTTTAGAAAAGTTATTTCATGTGTTTCTCTGTGGTGAATAATTGAACATCTCAGTATTTTGAACTGAGTCTATTAGATTAGTTTAGTGAATCGTAACATCTTTGTTGAACTTGTATGTTTTCTCTGCTATCCCTATTTCATAGGGAAAATCTATATATTTAGATTCTCTAATCTTTCATATCTATATTTACTCATTCTTCATTCTAACCCTCTTATCCAAAATATTAAATCTATTTTATTTTCTTTATTCTGTCTTTCTTGTTGATCTTTAGAGCTAGTCCTTCCCTATGGGTTCGATATCTTTTAAAACTACCTCGCAATTGTATACTTGCAGCTATCATCATTTTTCTATCTTGACAAGTGATATTGACAACACCTATACTTTACATGAACAAGGTTTTAGCGCCATTAATATATAGCCAAACTGTTTGCGAAAAAGTTATTAAACTTATTAGTAGAAAAGTGGCAAACAAAGATCAAGTTTAAACGGTGAGATTGAACAAAGATTTGTTGTTTTAGTTTCAGATGGTTCCAATTAAAACACCCTTTTTAATAACAAAAGCTTTTGAGATTTTAATTGGGAAAACCAAATTAACAGCGTTACATTTAAAAGTAAACGAGGTTAAATACAAGTTACCTCAATCTGCTTAGTTGATACTTGATTTTAAACACATTTCCATTTTTTATGTCTACACATTACTATGGAATGTCTAGCCTTCCAACAAATGCCACACACCGCTTTTGGTTAAGGCTATCTCACTTTCTTCTTTGAAGAGGATTTATTCCACTTAGAATTACAAGTTTGGTTACTCGAAGATGGACTGTTGGGTGGAGCAGGAACCTGTTCCTTCATGAAAGTTTTCATCTCAGCAGTCAACTCATCTAATTGCTTAGTGAGTAGGATGTTCTTCCATTCATGATATTTAAATTTTTCTTGAAGAAAGAATATATCAAGAGATAAGGAAGCAATTGTGTCTTCCTGATCATCATTTCTCATCACTGATTGTTTGATGTTTTTATCTGACTTATTTGTTAGTTTCATAACATCAAAGAGCACCTGGGAAAACTCTTCAATGGATAAAGGGATCTCAAGATCTACCTCAGTTTGGGGATATTTCCATTTATTTTTCTAAGCTCTAGAGTCTATAATGGATTGATATCCCTTAGAGGCAGATGCTGAGCTCTAGCCCCTTTCATTCTCAATTGTCATTAAGCAAAGATTGGCAGAGTTGGGCGCTTATTCATCAAATGATGAAGATTCTCTAGAGTCGCTCCATGTGGAAGAAAGTGCCTCATTTTTCTACCCAAACTTTTTCTTGAATTATTCCTTCTTAACTTTAGGAAAGGATGATTGGATGTAACCCTTATTACCATGGCCAAAACATTTGATTTCTTTGCTGTGCTCCTTATTTGGTCCTTCCTCAGCTCCACGCCAGTGTTGAGTAAACTTGTTTTTGCTGAGAAACTTCTTCTTTTTGAATTTCCCATCCTTTTTCATGAATAGCTTGAATTGCCTCATGAGAAATGCCATTTGCTCATCTGAATTATCACTGGTTGTCTCTTCAGATGAGTTAGCCTTAAGGACAATGGCTCTTCTCTCTTTCTCCTTGCCCTTACTCCTTTTGGAGTCATCATTATATTTGCTCACGGACATCTCTTGAGTCTACAAGGTACCTATCAGCTCATTGTAGTTGTAGATCTTCAAATCATGAGCTTCCTCGATGGCACTCTTCTTTGCATCCCACTCAATAGTGAGAACTCTAAGGATCTTCTTCACCATCTCTTCTTTGGTGAATTCCTTACCTAGCCTCTTCAGTTCATTAATGATGTTAATGAACTTGGTATGAATGGATTGAATACCCTAGCTTGAGTCAATCTGGAACAACTCATACTCGGTGGGCATGAGATTGATCATTGAATCCTTGACTTTTTCAGTCCCCTCATAAGTGATCTCTAGTTTCCTCCAGATTTCTTGTGCAGTCTCATAGCTAAATTCCCTATTAAATTCTACAAATTCTAGTGCGTAATGTAAGCAATTTATGACTGCTACATTCTATTCGAGAAGCCTCAGGTCAACATCATTATAATCCTTCGGATCAACTAGAACATGTTCCCCATCCTTCACTATAAAAGGAATTCTAGGTCCTAATTCTATTACTAGCCTTGCCAACATGCTTTGGGACTGAATAAAGTTTTTCATGCGATTGTTTTAAAACGTGTAATGTTGTCCAACAAATAGTGGAGCCCTAGTCACAGATATTCCTTCTTTAAGAATGTTGCCTGGCCTGAGCAGGAACTATAATTATTAAAAGTCATTCTGATTTTTAACTCTTAGATAGTTAATCTAGAAGTTGAGCATTTGCTCTGATACCACTTATTAGTCCACATTAATTTAATAATCTTACAGAGGGGTGAATGCTATTATTCTTGGTACTTTATAAATTTTGAAAATTGATTTTATGTGGTTTTTAGAAGCGTACTGAGTGGAGTATGCTGAATGCACTTTTAATCTAAAAATTGTTAACTACTCAGCTTCGTTGACATAGTTTACCTTCAATCTGCGATGAGTACTCTCACTCAGCTCAGTTTGGTTTTCAAGCAGATATATGAAATAGAGAGATGGTATATTGAGCACAAACACAAATGAAGGTAATAAAAAGGTTAAGGAAAGTTCACATTTGCGATTTATCTAATTCGGCCCCTAGCTTACCTGTAGTCCTCAGATTCCTTTCTAAGCTTTAATCCACTAGTGAAACCTTTCCTTAAATAGGTGGAGATGCCTTTACAATGGGTAGATGCTTAAAGAAAGTACCCTCCTTTCTAGCTACCTCTCAATACTTAGTTTAGGTACCCTTCCTAAACTTACAAAAATCATTGTATCCTTTTACAATGCTTAAGCTTAGCTAAACTCTAAACTAATATGATTTCGCTTTACAAACAAATTAGATTCTGAGCGTTTGCTTTAGATTGCTTGAATTTGGGAAGTTTTGAATGTTGTGATTGATTGAACTATATATCTACTGTTAAGAAATTTGAGGTGATTCACCAAATTTCAACATTTGCTTCAGTCTTCTATTTATATTTGTAGATGCTACAAGTAGCTATTTCAAAATGTTGAACCTAAGTTAATAGTACCTCATAGTACTTAAAACATTTTGGAAATAATAAATTATCCCGGATAGTGAAATTAATTAAGTGCAAATTAGACTCTTAATTAGACAATTTTACTTGAGTTTATTTTATGGAAAATAACTTAGTATACCGAGTTCTAATTAAGTTATGGCTTAGAGTAAGAAAAACAAAGGAAATCTGAGTACTACATGGTTTATGAGATATAACTCAGAGAAGCTGAGTATCATTTGACAATTGGAATATTATGACACTTGTGCTTTTAACTTTGTCTATGAAATGCATAATATTCTTTTTTATGCTTTTTACGTAAAAAGTGCTAATATTAGAAAAGATATTCATGTGGTCCTCAAAACCAAACAGTTTCAGTACGGAATGTTGGAGATTCCTCACAAAGGTCTTGGAAAAAGGCATTTTCTATCATGCATCATTTTTCTAGTGTCTCTGCGGTTCTTTATAAGGTTAGAAATTCACAAATCTCAAACTTTCACATTTCACCTCTCACGCTTCTCTCAAAGAATGAATTTTCTTGAAAAAAAGAGCTTTTGACGCATCAAGATTAATGAATTGACCTCGTGCATCAATGTTCAAATTCTTTATCTCTAAAGTCCTGAAATGTGTTTCAAATGAGCATATTTGAAAGCTGTGAAGAGAAGAGAAATTGAAAAAAAATATCATGATGAGGAGTTTGCAATGCCTACTTCCAACTCTTCCAACTAGAAACAGAAGACTAAAGCAGACGTTCAAACTTCGTGTAACACCAATAATTTCTTTAGACTTGAAAATATTGTCCAAGAAATCACACCATTCAGAAATTCAAAATTCAAGAAATATTTTAGTAAATGTTCAATTCTAAATTAGCTCATAAAGAGATAATCAAATTAGCTTAGAGTCTAGCTAAGCTTAGTCATTTGTAAAAGGTTGCAACATTTTTTTATAAGTTGAATTCCTTCGTTCGTAAACTTTCATTCAAAATCTTCGAGTCAGTTTAGGAAGGGTACCTAAACTGAGTGTTGAGTGGTAGTTAGAAAGAAAGGAACTTTCTCTAATTGGTTTTCCTGCTATAAAGGCTTCCCCGCCTAGGGAAGGAAAGAAATCACTAGTGGATTAAAACTCAAAAAGGAATTTGGGGGACTAGAGGTAGGCTAGGGGCTGAACTAGCACAAAATCTGAGATGTACTCTTTCCTTTATCATTTGTTTTTCATTCATAGTTTTTCCTCATTCATCATCTCTCTATTTCCTTTTATATTTGCTTGACAACCCAATCCAAGCTGAGTAGTTTACTTTGTGCAGATTGAAGGTAAACTAGATCAGCATAGCTGAGTAGTTTACAATTTTTAGACTAAAGTGCAATCATATAGAACTCAGCATGTAACTAAATACTTAACTTGGAATTGACTTTTAAATCTTAAAAGAACCAAGATTATCGCACTCACCTCCTTTTGTTAGTCGTTCAAGCTAAAGCGGACCAACAAGTGATATTAGAGTGTGTGCTCAACTTCTATAATAACTATCTATGAGTTAGAAATATGAATGGCTTACAATAATTTCAGTTCTAGCTCAGGGTAGACAACACTCCTTAAAGAAGGAATATGTGTGACTAGGCCTCCACTAGTTCATGGCCAACATACATGCTGGTTACTCAGGACAGCTATTGAACATGCAACATAGCAAGGTGAAATTTCAAACTTTAAAATTAACCTAAAGGATCTCCTAAGCATGGCATGAATGATATATGCTTATAGGTTTATAAAGCTTATAAAAAAATCTAGCATCTAAGTTTAGGACGTTACCAATTGATGTGTGCTTCTCTTTCTCGTTTGCATGCGACGTTCCTTTATTGCAATTTGGCAAAACTTCGTTAACATGAGCCTCCAAACTAGGATAGACCCTATGATTTATCCACACAGATCTTCACCGACCTAAACCTCTTTGAGGAAGAACCCATTAGTAAAAAATAGCTATTAGACCGCTCGAAGACCAACCCGAAAATATAAACCGAGAAGGCTCAAAAGAGCCTGCAAAAGAATTCTTCGTTTTTTAGAGAATCTCATGAAGGATCTAGCTCAACGAATGACAAAAGAGATGTTGAACTTAAAGAGAAAAACTGAGCTAAAGTACATGATACAGAGGAGCTGAAGGCCTATAAATAGGGAAAAGTGGGAGTGTTTGACTCCCCCTCAAACATAAAGTGGGATGTGAATATTCCCATCCCTCTTAGTGGATTAGCGCGAGAGGTCACTTGGACCCGCGGGCTAACCTACTGAACCCATCACAAGGCAAGCCCTAGTGAGCTTGCCTTGTGCCGCAAGTATGGCGTGAGTGGATAACACCGAAAGCGATGGGCTGAAAGCTCACTAATGATAGGCGTAGTCCACCGGGGTGTTTTTGTGAAAATAAAATTATTGAGTCGGGGGCTCGAAAGGTTTGAAAGAGAAAATGAAAATGATTTAGATCATCACAAATTGAATCCGTCATCTCTTAGTGTAGAGTCGCCACCTGGATTAGCTCTTCCAGGAATTAAAGTCATGTGAGGCTTAACGTCCGGGTGACGGCTAGCTAAGACATAGAGATTCGGGTTCGGGATAAGTTGCTTACTTCTTATTGCGTCACATTAAATTACATCTACAAAAAACCGTATTTCTTAGTTATGGATATTCATACTTATGTCATTTTCGTGTTTATAATGTATAATTTAAGGCCCATGTGAAAAGTAATAAATACATACATAGTGCAGTAAATAAATGCAGATTAATAAATTAATAAATTACAAAACCTCGGGGGATGCAAGCACCCACCTAATCTATTAATTACATTTCCTTTAAAAATCGATGGTTAAAAATTCTTATTTTATAAATAAAATAATTCATTTTATTAACACATATGTTGTTTATTTTTATTTAATGAAAATGACCGCATGGCAAAAAATGGGAGGTTTGTTATCTGAAAATAATTTTTATTTCCTTCGTGGGGGTATTCTAACATTTACATTTGGGAATTTCCAAAATCAAATAAAAATATAATAAAATAATTAAATTAAATTCTAGATCAGAATTGAGAAGAAAATAAAATATAAAAAACATGAAAATGCAGCTCTAGGAACTCAGAAGCTTACCCTTTTGTAGTGAATTCACGTCGACAAATCTGCTTGATTTCCAAGAGTGCTCCTAGTTCTTTTTTATTTGATTTTTGTGTGAAAATATGTTGTTTTTATCCTAAAAATATTCAGACTTGGATTCTAAATTTGTTTTTGGCCCGAGAATATATGAGGATTTTTGGAGAAAAAGATGAAAGAAAATTGATTTGAAAATAATAAATTTCGGAACCCAAACGTGTTTTGGATCCGAATATAATGAAAGAATTTGTTTTTAAAAAATAAGAATTGTTGTCCAAAAGTTGGAATTATCTCGTCAGAAAAAAATATTTTTTTAGTAAAAAATTCCTCCGTCTTTGTTATTCTTTCGGTCTCCTTTCCATTGAAAATTCCCCCTATTTATAGGGGGAAATTCACCCCTTCAATTATGCATTTGGCTCATATTGTAGTACTATTCAAGTATCATTATGCATTTAGACCATATTGTGGTACTATTGAAGTACCATTATGCATTTGGTTCATATAGTGGTACTATTCAAGCACCGTTATGCATTTGGATCATATCATGGTACTATTAAAGTAATATTATGCATTTGGACCATACTGTGGTACTATTCAAGTACCATTTTTTTATTTCCTGTTTATATTTATTTCTTTTTATTTAATATACATACATACATACATACATACATACATACATACATACATACATACATACATACATATA
>CATIWQ010610499.1:0-14994 GCA_949673415.1 Euphorbia schlechtendalii | reverse complement strand
TCTGTCCATTAGTTTGAGGGTGAGCTACTGAGCTAAAGTGGGTCTCGATTTTTAACTCCTTGCAGAAATCTTGGAATTTGCTCGATGTGAATTGCGTACCATTGTCCGAGATGATCTGGTGTGGTATTCCGAATCACATTTGACGAAGTCAATCACTCATTCTGGCGTGATACTGCTGAGAGCCGCCGCCTCGACCCATTTAGTAAAATGGTCTATGGCCACTAAGATCCACTTCCTTTGCCCGCTTGCCTTAGGGAGAGGTCTAGCAATGTCAATCCCCCATGTTGCGAATGGCTAGGCAGTCATTAGGGGACGTTGAACTGCGTGAGGGACGTGAGATTTTTGTGCATGAATTTGACATTGATGGCAGGATTTGACATATATCTCCGCGTTTAGGTTCATAGACTCCCAATAAAACCCTGCCAGACTTACTCTCCTGACTAATGTCACTGCCGCCTGGTGCCAGCCGCAATCCCCTTCATGGAGTTCTTGTAGGATCTTGGCTCCTTCCTGAGATGTAATGCACTTTTTCTAAGCGTCGGAATACGATTTTTTGTAAAGCTCTCCATTTAGCAAGGAGAACCGCATAGCTTTCCTTGTTGTTTTGGTAGCTTCCATTTTATCATCTGGTAGTTTGTTCATGGCGAGGTAAACGTAGATGGTTTTCATCCACCCGAGATCTCGCTACTCAACCATACAGCTTACCTCTGTGTCGTTGTTTGGGTGGACGATTACCTCATATGGGCACGTGAACTTTTTCCAGTCTTCTTTGCTCGATGCCGCCTTGGCTAGTTCATCTACTCTCTCGTTTTCTTTTCTGGGGATATGCTCGATCTTCCAGGCTACCCCTTTTAACTCTAGTATCTCAACAAGATTTCTTACCTTTGAGAGATACTTTTCCATTTCTCTGTCTTTCGTCTTAAAGTTTCTGTTAATCTGGTTAGCAACCAGTCTGGAGTCACTTTTGAGCAGCAATTGATCTGGTGCTATCTCCCGGGCTAGCTCTAGCCCTTTGATAACCGCCTCATACTCCACCGCATTGTTCGTTGCAAGAAACGCTAATTTGGCCGTATAGGAAAATCTTATCTTTCCAGGTCCTCAAATGTACACTCCCACTCCGGCTCCTTCTTAAGAGGATGCTCCATCCACCAGGATTTCCCATTCTTCAGTCTTGATTTCTTTGGCGGGCTCAAGCCCAACAAATTCCACCACAAAGTCCACCAATATTTGCGCTTTCATGGCACCCCTGCTTTCGAATCTAATGTCGAACTCCCCCAGTCAAATAGCCCACTCGGCCAATCTCCTGACATCTTAGGCCGTTGGAGAACCTTTTTCAGTGAGAAGTTGGTTCTCCCTACAATTGTGTGAGCCTGGAAGTAGGGTCTCAACCGAGTGGAGGCCGAGATAAAAGCTAGGGTGAGTTTTTCAATCCGGGGGTATCTGAGCTCCGCATTCCTCAGCACTTTGTTGGTGTAATATATCGAGAATTGATCCTACCCTTCCTCTCGAACCAACACTGTACCCACCGCTTCGTCGGTGGTAACCAAATATATGTAAAGCGTGTCTTCCGGCAGGGGTGTGTTGAGGAGTGGGGGTTTTCCCAAGAACGTTTTTAGTTCTTCAAATGCTATTTGACAAGGATGATCCCATTTGAAGTTTTTGTCTTTTTTCATCACCTTGTAGAACGGCATGCATCTCTTGGCTGAAAAGGATATGAATCTTCCCAACGTATTGATTCGTCCATTCAGTCGTTCGACCTCATTCAGCGTTCGAGATGGTTCCATCTTCAATATTGCCTCGATCTTCTCTGGGTTTGCCTTGATTCCTCGTTGGGAAATCATGAACCCTTAAAACTTGCCACCTTTTACACCAAAAGTGCACTTTTCCGGGTTAAGCTTCAGGCAGTATTCTTGCAATACATTAAAAACTTTCCTGATATCCTCTGCATGTTCCGCCTAACTCTTGCTTTTGATTATCATATCATCGACGTACACTTCCACCGACTTTCCAATCTCATCTCTGAACATCTCATTGATCAACCTTTGGTATGTCGCTCCCGCATTCTTCAGACCGAAAAGCATGACCGTATAACAATAAGTGCCTTCATGGGTTATGAAAGATGTTTTTTCTTCATCAACCGGATGCATGGGGATCTGGTTATACCCGCATTTTGCGTCCAACAACGAGTGGACTGCATAGCCCGCTCGTTGCGTCTGCTAACTAATCCATACTCAGGAGGGGGTAAGCATCTTTTGGGTTGGCTTTGTTCACGTCAATGAAATCGACGCACATCTTGTAAGCCCTGCTTGGTTTCTTCACCAGCACCACGTTGGATAACCAAGTCGGGTAATGGACCTCCCTTATGTACCCCGCCTTCAAGAGTTTGCTCACCTCTTCTTCAATGGCTCTCTGTCTTTCGGGTCCATGCTTCTTTTTCTTCTAAATGACCGGCTCGATATTTGGGTTTAAGTTGAGCTTTTGTTGCATGACCTCAGGCTTGACTCCTACGAGGTCTTCAGACGACCATGAGAAAACATATTGCTGATCCGTCAGGGTGCAAATTATTTTTGCCTTTGCATCATTGCCAAGGTTCTTCCCTATATTAAGTGAGCGTTCGGGGCTGACCTTGAGTTCCTCTAGCTCTTCAACCGCCTCAATCTTCTCTGGTCGGTCGGCCTCCAACTCCTCTTCCACCAGGAGTGACTCTCTGCGTAATGAGGCCATGTACGCCTCCTGAGCTACTTGAGGGTTGCCAATTACTACACCAGTCCCATTCGTAGTTGGTATGTGAAATACCAAGTCCATCGGGGAGATGAGCGTGTGAGTTTCCATTTGGAATGGTCTGCCCAAGATGACATTGAAACCCACCGAGATATCAGCGATGGTAAACTCCACTTTCCCGCAGAACTTGTGCTTGAGGATGCCCGTTTCTACTTCTAGTGAAACTTCACCTAATGACTGTATGGGCTGGCCATTAATCCCAATGAGTGGTGAGCACCTGGCTAGAATTCGAGAGTGATGGACCCCTAACTTCTCAACAACGCTCTTGGTGATAATATTTACCGAGCTGCCCGTATCCAGGAGGATTCTTCTTACTGTGAAGCTCTCCATAATTACTTCGACAACTATGGGATCGGCGTGCTATTTTTCAACCAGTGAATTTTACCAGAACGGCTTTAATATTTCAGCCTCGCTCTTGACATTGTTCTTTTTGCTAGACGAGCCTCTAGCTTTCTTTAAGGGTGATTCAAATTCCGGTCCGCCTGCAATCACAATTATTATCCCCTTTATTCCGCCGGACTTTCTATTCGAGTCTTCCTCCCTTTCCTCTTCGCTTCCCTCTTTCCTCGCCTGTCTCCTAGTGATTCCCTTCACAAATTGGCTGAACTTTCCTGCCTTGATCAACTCATATACTATGTCTGCTAAGGATCGACAATCATCTATGTGATATCCTTTAGCTCTGTGATAGTCATTGTATTTGTTCAAGTCGCGCCCCAAGGAGACGCCGTCTGGGATTTTAGGGAAACGAATGTTCTTTTTCTCTGGGGTCTTTTTGATAGCCACTAATATCTGGCTCAAAGGTGTATTCAGCCTGGGGCAGTCTTCATCTCGATCCAAATATCCGCCTCGACTCTGACCGCCTCGTCCTCTCTGTCTCCTATCGTCCAACCTTGGTTTATCTTCCCTCTTAGCTTCTCTGGTCCAACCTTCTCTTCTCCTGTTGAAATTTATTTTGTCAGCAGGGATCAGGTCTTTGGCCATGCCCAGCATTTGTTGCAGGCTTTTAGGATGCCTTGTAAGGATTGCATTCCTCAGGTCTCTACTACGGGTTCCTTTAAGCATTGCCTCTTTCACAGTGCTGAAATCTAGGTCTCTTACTTCTAGGCATGCTTCATTGAAACGGTTGTAATAGTCATGAAGACTTTCTTCATGTCCCTGCACAATTTCATGTAAACTCCTTGTTACCAAGCTAGCTGGGGCGGATCCTAAAAAATGCTTACAGAATGCGTCGCTAAGCTTGTCCCAGCTCCCTATGAAATTTGGTGACAGTGAGGTGAACCATCGGGCCGCTAGTCCGCCTAGCATGGCGGAGAAGTATTGACATATGTATGCTTCTGTGGCCCCTACCATTTCCATTCGATTCTTGAAGTCAGTAGCGTGATAGTTGGGATCGTCTTTTCCCGTGTACTTGTCGAACGTGGGTATGTGGATAAGTCTCGGCAGGGCCTGGTCAAGGATGTTTTTCTTAAACGGTGAGAAATTAGTTCTCGATGTCGCCTCTTGATAGGGAACAGCCAACTTTGCGAAAAGCTTTTGGGCTTTCTTTTCAAATTTCGGGTCATCTTTGTCTTCACTCTCCGGCTCGACAGGCATTTTTAAATTTCTTACTTTCGAGGTCGGTTCAAGCTGCTTGCCTGTTCCTAGCCCTTGAATGGCGGCCAACGTTGGCCCTATGTCTCCAGGCGGAATGTGACCCTCCTTCATTGCAGATATCAGTCCCTGAAGTAATGATAGTTGAGTTGTTTGCTCGACTAAGTTTTGCCCCAAGGGTTCCGCCAATGGGTTTTGCCCCATGGGCTGAGTGGTTATAGCGCCCGAACCTGCGGAGAATGTGACAGAGGATATTTGGGGATTAGCGTGAGGGATGCTAGTTGGGAAAGTTAGCGGACTAATGTCATAAAGTTGGGGTGGCATATGTCTCTAGGATGCACTGTCAAAATCATCGATTAAAATTCGGGGCGTTATTGTGTCGCGTCTGGATATGACCAGACCTGCTTTGCTCAAATCACCATACATTACGCCAGATGAGATGTATGTTTGTACAACTGATTTCCGATATGCTTCCATCTCTTCCGGGGTTATTTTGTATTTCTGTTGCAATTGGAGGAGTGGGTTGTCTCCTCCACCAGGTTCATTATTTATGGAGCGTTCGCCAGTTTTAGGCCTTGACGCTCCAGCGGAGGTGATTCCCGTTGTCGGGAGGTTGTTATTCGTTATGTTGTGAGCCATCTGAGAATTGACTTGGAACTGAAGGTCTCTGATTATCAAAATGTTTGTGTGAACTGATATCCTTGCCTGAGCAAGCAAATTCAATCCACGCTCATCGCACCAATGTTAAATTAAGTGTGGAACGTGGTTCCACACGCTAATTCTCCGATTGAAGTTGACTCCTAAAGCTCTTCTTTCTTGGGATTTAATGGATCCTGCAAGAAAATAACCGTCGCTATGGGGACTAGCCGTGTGACTGGCGTAGCCTCTCCGATGCTTAAGTTAGATTGGATTTAAGTGAGGAGGCAAAGAGTAATTTCTTGTGAATTCAGAATACCTACCTTTGCGTGATGACCAAAGGCTCTTTTATACTCCATGAACGTCTTCTGGTTTGATCCAAAGACGTGAATCCACCAGAGTTCTAGATTGAGTGAATCTTTATTTTGTTGATAAGATAAAGCTTATCTGAGTTGAGAGTTCCAATTATTGATGTCTCTTTTGAGGACTTAGACTCTTAATTGGACTCTGTGCTCCTGAGGAGCCGAGGTCATCCCAGGCGAAAAAGCTGACTCAGCTTGGTGATCACCTGTACTTTCCTCGGATATTTGGGGAAGACTTGGTTTCTTCCTACTTAGGGGCGGGGAAGACTTGGTTTCTTCCTACTTAGGGGCGGACGAATCCACCTGGATGAAGAACGGGGTTTTACCCTCAGGGCGGCTTAAAACAGCCTAGAATGGTAGGAACATTCCTAACCTTGTCGTTAATTCTCTCTACTCCAAGCGGTCTTGATCCGCCTGGGGAACTTATGTGGCTTGTACGCGCCTGTCAATATTTTACCTTGTTAACACTAAGCAATTGTTAATGAATAAAGAGAAATATGAGAAGACGTATTCTTCCTCGACTAATGCATTAAGAAGCATTTTGTTGTCATTCTCAATAATCACATGAGAGAAGCCCTCATATTTTAACCAAGATAGCGCTTCACGAACACTTAGCATTTCCGCCTCGAGGATAGAGCAGTGAGCCGGTAGAAGCCTCGATTTAGAACCAACAAATCTGCCATTACTATTTTGAGTCACAAAGCTAAAACAAATCGTGTTCCCGTTGTTAAATATAGCAGAATCGGTATTGCACTTGAGATACGGATTATGAGGAGGTTCCCAACTAGCTCTGGAATCAGCCAAATCAGGTGGTGCAGCACCAGCCCTGTCTCCTTCAGTTTGATGCCGAGCCACATCAAACTGTCCAGCCCTTTCCGAACTAGGTAGCCCAGCCATACCTGTCGCCATTTGAACGATAAACCTGGGATGAGAGTAAATATTATGAAAAATAAGTTTATTTCTCGCCTGCCATATGGACCACATAGTAAAACATAATCGACGAAAGTAACAAGTTAATTTCTCCCTCATTATACTCTCTAACCATTTGGTTACATAGGGGGCTGTTTGAATATTGAGATTAGAATAAAAAAGAGCCCAAACTCGTCTTGCAAAGCAACAATCAATAAAAATATGAGCTATCATTTCATCACCCGAATGATAAATGGGATAAGAGGCACTATCTATGGCGTTACGAGAGAAGAGATTAAACCGAACCGGTAAAAGGCCTCTAACTACTCTCCGTAAGAAGATTTTCAACATAGGGGACCTCGATTTTCCAAATCTTCCTCCATTCAAAATGAACATTGCAAGGCGGGTTATTTCTTTCTTTTGATAATTCCCAGTAAGCGCTCTTAACCGAATAGGACCCATTATTTTCAAATGGCCAAAAGGGTGAATCACCATGGTAGGATGTTGGCAAAGGGGTATTAAGGATACAACTTACCTCATGGTCATTAAAAAGTTCATGAACCTTCGAAATTTTCCAAGTCCCATTATGGATCAAAGACTTGACATAAACATCATCTAGGAACACTCCATCTCTTCCCTTTAAGATAACCATATCTTCCGTTTTTACCCAAGCATCTTTATTGATTCGAATTCTAGCACCATCACCCACCTTCCATCGAATAGAATTTAAGAAGAAAGGTATTGCCGAAAAAATACTACGCCAAATGTAGCTAGGAGAACTCGAAAGACATGCTAAAAAAACCTCGCCATCTTTAAAGTATCGAGATTTGAAGATACAGCTAACAAGGCTATTTGGATATATGACAAAACGGCACAATTGCTTACATAAAAGGCATTATTGACATCAAATAAATTCTGAAAACCCATCCCCCCAAACGGTTTCGGCAAGCATAAGAGTTCCCATTTTTGCAAATGAATTCCTCTTCTATCAACATTATTGGAAGCCCACCAGAAGGAATTGAGCATCTTGTGGATTGAGTCACAAAGGGAAGTTGGGATACGAAAGAGTGACATTAAATAAGAGGGAATCGATTGTAGAATGGACTTTATGAGAACTTGTCTACCCCCCCAACTCAAGAATTTTGATCTCCAAGAGTTTATGCGTTTCCAAATCCTGTCCCGAATGAAGCCTATGGAGGCAATCTTTCTTCTACCCACCGACAAAGGCATGCCAAGGTACATTGAAGCCTCATTTGATTCCCCAACCCCGAAGAAATTACAGAAAAGCTGCTTACTGTAATCATCTAGATTCTCGCTGAAGGAGATGGAGGACTTAGTGAAGTTAATCATTTGACCCGAAGCCGCCTCATAAGCACCTAAGCAAGATTTAATATGTTGACACTCACCCAAAGTAGCTCGGAAAAAGAGAAAACTATCATCAGCAAAAAAACAAGTGAGAAATAAGAGGGGCTCCATTGGCCACTCTACACCCACGAATCAAATTATCAGATTCCAGTTTACAAAGTGCCGTAGACAAACCTTGAGCACAAAGAATGAACAAATAAGGGGAGAGAGGGTCCCCTTGTCGAAGACCTCTCTCAGGTCGAATGGATCCAAATAATCTACCGCTAGATAATATAGAGTAATCCACGGATTTAGTTATTTGCCTCAAACTATAATTCACAGATTGCTTATAAAATAAGTTTACAAATCGCTTCGATTTTTTATCCCTAGTTATGAATTAGTCTATCAAACACTTATTACTTGATTTAAGCTATCAAAAAATATATAAATATGATAATATATCAAACAATAAATAAATACACACATTTAAAGTTTACTAAAAATTGTATATAAAAAAAGTTTACTAAACATCGAAAACTACTAAGAAAATAATTCGACAACCATTTTTTCTTCACTTAAGTTGACCTAAAACACAATTAGCAATAGGTGATAAAATAATTCTTCGAATACCAACTTTTGAAAACATCGTTTAATAGTTTCATTGACAATGGTTCCAAAAATCTCTCTTTCAATGTAATACAATAAATAATTAGAATGCATGTCATCTCCCAACTGGTTTCGCAAATCAGTCTTCCCAATATTCATAGTAGAAAGACATTTCTTGACCGAAGCAGTTCTAACGGATAGCACCATTACCAACTCAAGAAATCGATACACTAATGGATAACTATTGTGATAATTTTTCTCCACCATCTTTTGTGCAAGAGCTCCAATATCATGAAAATCGAAAAAAGTTTTACGTAATTGCACATTATCAATAAAAACCCTCAAGCTAAATTAACTCAACACGAGTGAAATCTTCTGAGTATAACCTAAAAAGATGGAGCAACTTCTCCTTATCAATCTTAGAAAAAGAATTTGAAGGAACAAAACACATTATGCATCGAAGTTATTCTGTGTTTTCCTCAATGAAATGATTGTTGTATTCCACTGCAACAAGATCAATTACCTAGAATTTCATTAAAATTTCAATTTAGAATGTGTTTAAATAAATTTGAATAAAATATAATGTCATATGCATCAATAAAATTAAATTGAACAATATGGTAGAATGGTAGCTTTAAATTTTTCCAACAAATCAATCCAACTTTGTTCTTTAAAATTTTTGTAATTTCATTTTCACCACACCAATCATGTGAATTGCATTTGCGTAACGTGTTTGATAAAATATTCATCATTTCCAAAATACGCATAATAAACTTTGCAATGAATACAAATTCAAATGTGTGCATTTTTTCAATCAAACCCTCAGTAGTTTATCGAATTTTGATATTAGAACCATCCTTTGAAAATGAAAGAAGCACTGCTCCTACGAAAGTCCACATATTAAAGAGTCGAAGCAAAGTCTTATAATGAGAACCCTAACGTGTATGACAGGGTAGAGCTAAACTTATTCCTTGTTTTTTACCCCTTCTAGTTGAAAGCTCACCCTATTGTATTTTTTGTTCAATTTCATCATGGTGTAGCTTAATAAGAGCATCTTTCCTTTTACATGAAACTCCAATCGTATTCACAATCATCGAAAGACTTTCAAAAAATAGGCCAACAATAGTTTTTTCCTTAGCAATAGTATCAATAACAAGCTCAAGTTGATGAGCAAAGCAATGAATATAATGTGCATGCTTATTTTCATTTAAAATTAGTGCTTTTAAGCCATTAAATTCGCCGCGAATATTAGAAGCTCCATCATAACCTTGGCATCTAAGTCTTGTAAGCGATAACCCATATTTTGCAAAGAAATTATCCATAGCATTTTCTAAATATTGTGTTGAAGTCTCAGAAACATGTAACACGCCAAGAAACCCCTCTAAAATCAATCCGCTATCATTTATGAATCTCACAACTACAGTCATTTGCTCATTCATCGAACTATCTCGAGCTTCATCAATCAAGAGAGAAAAGTACTTATCATCAAGCTCACTCAATATAACTTTTCTCATCTCCATTGCACAACATTCAATAACATCTCTCTGAATCGTTGGAGAAGTCATTTGGTTATTTTTAGGAGCATTAGATAACATGACCTTATGTGTATCTTCATGAAGTCTACAAAACTAATTAATGAGTCCTAGAAAATGACCTCGGTGATTTGAATTCCCAGACTCATCATGTCCTCTGAAAGTCAAACCTTCCTCCAAAGGAAATCGAGCAACATTTACAACTGTTGTCAACCTAATACGATATTCATCTTGCATAACAACATTTCTAGATGCAAACACATGATTTATAATCCCCTTTAATTTGAAAATTCAAATACCATAATTCTACACTCAGGGTGTATGCTACTACCCAATACTCCTTCATGCTTTTTAAAGCTAACTAGAGCATCTTTATAGACACCAAATCTCTCTTCTGTGAAAGCCTTTGACATTGACTTATTACTTTTTAATTTAACAGTGCTTGCAAATAAATAACAATATGCTTTATCTTTGGATATACTATATTCTCACCATTTATATTTGGTAAATCATTTAGGATTACATCTCTTGTTTTAACCTGATTTAAGAGTTTGTGGAAAAGTATGCCCAACCGGTTGACAAGGGCCTTTCGCTAAATATCTCCTCATCAATGGATCTTGTATCTCATAAGGGTATGTTTCAATTGGGTTCCACTACCCTAGATCACCAATAATATCATCATTTGAAACATCTATTTCCAAACAGAGAGCCTTTTTTAACTAGTTTTATCAATATTTATTCCATCTAAAACATTTATCTCCACTCGAAGCCTTTTTTCACTAGCTTTATCATCATTTATTCCATCCGAAACATCTATCTCCAATTGGGCCCTTTTTTCACTAGCCTTATCAAGAATTATTCCACTACCACTACTACTTGATGGTGGTGGTTGGGATTGAGATTTTCTCCATTTGTTTACAAATTTATCCATATCTCCAATCAACAATTATATTCCCTAAAATACAACAAAACAATTTCAAATTAAGTACTAAACAAATACCAATTAACCAATTTCATTAATCAATTACTACCGATTAAACAAATTCAATTGGAGTTTCACTATTAGACTACTATCAATCAACATCATTAGAACCAACTAAACTAACTTCAATTTCACATAATTCAACATTATTTCATTATTTAACTTAAACCCCAACTATTTTAATAGCCTAAAATCCTATTTGCACGATTTATAATGATTAAACATGAAATAAACAATTGAAGTTTCACTACTAGACTACTAACAATCAACTAAACTAACTTCAATTTCACATAATTCAATATTACTCCATTATTTAACTTAAACCCCGATTATTTTAATTGACCTAAAATTCTATTTGCAAAATTGAAAAGAAAAGGAAAAGAATTAAAGAAGAAAAGAAAACTCTCTGGTGGTCCGGACTTCGACGAAGACAGTGGCCCTCGAAAAAGTGACGGCGTCGAAGGGTGGTGGCGGGCTAGAGGAGAACGGTGGTTGGTGCCTTTATGTGTTGGTCGTGATTTGGTGGCTGCTGGAAGTTTGATTTATTAAAAATATGTGTTTCTTTATAACTTTATTTGTTCTAAATACACGTTTTTTTAACTTCCCTAAACACAAAATAAGGTTGTTTTATGTTAGAGTTAACTTAAACCCCTTGCACAAAATGATGTCATTTTGTACAAGGAAATTAAAGACAAATTAGGAAAGAGGACCTAAAACCCGCTACCTGAACCTATGGGCAGTGGCGGTGCTAGGATTTTTTCATCGCTAGGGCGAAATGTTTACTGAAAAATCTATCAAAAAACGTTTCGACTGGAGAAATAATAGTTGACCCACAAATTTTGAAGTTAAATATCAAAAGTTAATTTTACAAAGTTAAAGGATACAATAATATTTTTTTTCAGCTAGTTGCTCTACAGTTTTGACGAAATCTATTCCAACAATAATTATCTTTACTCCCATGTTTTTGTCATCTTATCTTCAATATTTTAAAGGCTTAATGCATCTACACCCCCTTGAACTTATTCAAAAAGGACTGTTGCCACCCTGAACTTTGAAATGTGATAGATAGCCCCACGTACTTGTCTAAAATGCATCACTTTACCCCTTTTTGCTGACCTGGCTTGCTACTTAAATGACCATCAAAATACATGCGCTTGAAGTATGTTAGTGGAATAGAAAATAAATACAAAAAATTCATAACATTCGTATTCTTACAATTTAAAATCCTTAATATATGTTCTTCATCTTCTTCAAAACTTCATCTCTATTCTAAATTTTTCTTCAATTAATCATAATATTGTATCGATTCTTGACCCGTCATGTTCATCTTCTTGTTCTTGAAGCCGATATTTTTACGAGGGGGTAAAGTGACACATTTTAGATAAGTACAGGGGGTTATCTGTCACATTTGAAAATTCAGGGTAGCAACAGCCCTTTTTGAACAAGTTGTCGATGCATTATGCCTATTTTAAATATTCTATCTTGAGATCCCTATTTCCGTTCGACTTTGTCCCAGATAGTAAATCATCAACCAAATTCCAATCCAAAGTAATTAGACACATCATACTATTCTTTTAAGTATGACAGATTATTCAATAGGAAATCCAACAACAACAGTCATAAAGCGCAACTCAGGCGATTAATAATGATATCAAATTAAGGATTTGAATTTATAAATTGAAAAAAACTAATCTAATTTGGGCATTGAAATTGAGAAGGAAGTTAACTGAAGGCGGCAAAATTTTCGGCTGAAACAATTTAAAGAAAACCAAGGTTTGTTTTTATAGCTACTGCCACGTTTCATTCCCTATATTTCTTTAATTTTCAATGATGAAAGACATTGTTTGCTCTTTCAAATTAAAAGTAAAATGGGTTATTTTAATGCCCTTTAGTTGAAGAAGAAATTGAAACAAACTTAAAGCTACCCAATTCATCCCTTCTGCAGTAGAGGCGGCCATGGAAGATGTTGGAAATGTTGGTGTGCCCTAGTTCTCAGGCATTGGTTCCTAAATTATGTATATACTAATGGTATCACATTATAAAGGTAATAATCTACTGCATATATATATATATATATATATATATATATATATATATATATATATATATATGATAATCGTGAATGTCCCAAGTCTGTTTTAATCATGGGAATGAATAAAACGAAAGGCTTGTATGTTGGATGATCTATAGTAATGTACTTGCTGTGTCACTTGTAAAGTAGATCATGAACATAGGCACATGTTGAGAACATGGGGCTAGACCGATCCACACAGCAAAGTCACATGGTTGTATGTCATAGACAATTTACTGAGTATGTCTCAGTTGTCCTTGGACTTGATTTCAACTTATTACGGATGTGGAATTGAGTATGCTATAGTATATTACTAACGGGTCCTTAAATATTGGATTACAAGTACGGATATGCTCAGTATATTTCATGACCACATTAGTAGTAGTGTTGAAGTGATAGGATTGCCATTTGATTTGATAAATCGAAATGAATCACCGGCCACTTGATGAATAAAAGTGATAAGGACATCCAATAAGTCATTGACTAATTTTATCATTTTATTCTAGATCAAGAAATACGATGAACTGCATAAGGGGTGATAAGCACCATGCCTCTTGTTCATCATATTGATGTCAGCTGGCAAAGGACTTTGTGAGATAACTACTGGGTTCAGTATCTTTAATAGACGGCTGTATTCTGTCCCAATTGAGGGCTGTAATGGTTTGCTAGAATTCGCTTACAGTCTATGGGTGAATCTCATTGCCAACATATCAGTAATACAAAAATGCTCTTTTGGATCGGTTTATAGAAAACCGATCGTAATGATGGATCAATTGGATCGGTTTTGTAAAAACCGATCCGAATGTTAGTCGGTGAAATATTTCAAGCTTTATACCTCGGTTGAAAGAAGAAATTTTTTAGCTTAATTTAGTAAAAAATGATGAAAATACAGACAAAGAAGTATTTCCATCGGTTTTGAGCCCAACCGATGTAAAAGCCCATTTGACTTGGACAAGTTTCAGCCAAAAAATTTTGAGAGTAAATTATTAGGTTATTAAAAGAATTAAAAACCTTTTGCACTTTGTCTCTCACATTTTAAAAACCCCTCTCCATCTCCATCATTCTCGTCCAACCTAAGTTTCGAGTGATGAAGATCTAGATTTCAGCCAACAAAATAACTCTCTGAATCGGTAATTTTCTTGTTCCTTTTACACTTCAGTGTTCAATTGCTACATCATTACGCTTTGTTCTACCACCATCACGTCATCAATGCTTCTTGTCGTCGTTGTTTTCCACTGACGGTGCTTCTTATCAATCACTGTTCTTCCTCTGTTCAGATTGGTAGCAGAACTCATAACATATCCCTTCTTCTCTTGGTCATCCTCTTCTACCTACTTTCATCTGTACCATTTTACCCTTCTCTTCCGCCAACAGAAACACCACCTGAGAAGGTTAGTCTTTTAGAAATAGAGGACAAATGCTAATTAGCATTATACGGTAATTAAATCTTCACATTAAAATATGAAATTAGACTAGCATGATAAATTTTTCTTTATGCTTCTTTATGTTAATAGTTTAAGCAGATACTAAATTGTTTTTGCTGTTGTTTATGTTCATTGACAAAGGAGACCGTATTTCTCCAACTCTATCAAAGATAGCTATGAAGTTATAGGTACATCGAATTTTTTATGGTTCTTGTGGTTTTGAGGAATGGTTTTCTATAATCTCAAATGGATTCTTGCTTGAAAGTTTTTAATTGTTAGCTTGATTATTTGAGAAATAAAAAATTTGGTAACTTTTACTTGATGCAAATAAGGTGTTTGATGAAATGACAAAGATGTGCTTCTAATGGATTATCAGTTAAGGGGTGTATATATATAACAATCTTGTTAATTAAAGTGGTTGAATATTTGGTGAAAGTTCAAATTTTGAGTGGGCTGGGGTTATGTATATTAATCTTAAGCATTCTTGGAAATTCTTTTACTCCCTAACTTCTTATACTTTAACAGTGTTGGAATATTCTTTTGTGGGAGACAATCTCGTGGAGGCCATTATGTCATACGGGGCCTTCTCAATGCTCTTTAAATATAAAATCCTAAGAATACTTTACTTGGGTGAATGTCTCCAGTCAACTTCTCTTAAAGCTAATCGGAATTTATATGCTTCTTTCAATTTGAAGGTCTGTTAGTGCTGACATTCACTTGAAGTTTTCAAGTGTCATTATTATATATTTTCATTATA
>CATIWQ010610451.1:0-11329 GCA_949673415.1 Euphorbia schlechtendalii | reverse complement strand
TGGGTGCTTGTTTCAACCCGTACAGACTCTTTTGTAACTTGCAAACCAGGTTTTCTTTCCCTTTTACTTCAAAACCTTCTGGTTGCTCCATGTAGATCTCTTCTTCCAAGTCACCGTGAAGGAATGCTGTTTTCACATCTAATTGTTCAGCTTGCTACTAAGCTTAAGACCGCTCGAATAGAAGTTATCTTAACCACCAGAGAAAAGATTTCATCGAAATCAATTCCCTTTTGTTGTTGAAATCCTTTTACTACTAGACGAGCTTTATACTTCACCAGCTTTCCATTGCCATCTCTTTTGAGCTTGTAAACCCATTTGTTCTTCAATGCTTTTTTACCTTTTGGAAGTTTAACTAACTCATAAGTATTGTTCTTCTGCAAGGAATTCATCTCGTCTTGCATAGCCTCTAGCCATGATTCTTTATCTGCATGAGTTAGAACTTCCAGGAAATTCTCCGGCTCCCCCTCATTGGTGAGGAGAATGTACTCAGAACTAGGATACTTTGATGTTGGTTGACGATGCCTGGTAGATCTTCTAAGCTGGTGGTCAGCTTTGACTTCCAGGGTAGGTTGCTCCCCCTGCTCATCAACATCTTCCTCTTCATGACCCTCCATTAGTTCTTGTAGTTCAACATCTCCACCAATTGCATTATTTGATTGTGAAGGAACAGTGCTGGGAATGATTCCATTCACAAACTCTAACTTGTCATTTTTCTTGAATCTTTTGATAGTCTCATTCTCTCGAAAGACTACATCTCTGCTTCTAATGACCTTCTTCTTCTTTGGGTATCATAGTCTGTACCCGAACTCTTCATCTCCATATCCTATGAAGATACATGGACTTTCTTTATCATCAAGCTTTGACCGTTGCTCCTTAGGCACATGAGCAAATTCTTTGCAGCTAAACACCTTCAGATGAGAGTATTGAACATCCTTTCCATTCCATACTCTTTCTGGTATATCAAATTCTAGAGCGGGAGATGGTGACCTATTGATGACATAGCAGGCTGTGCGTGCTGCTTCTCCCCAAAATGACTTAGGTAAGTTAGCCATTTTGAGCATGCATCTAACCTTCTCCACAATGGTGCAATTCATCCTCTCTGCTACACCGTTGTGTTGTGGTGTACCAGGTACAGTCTTCTTGTGTCGGATTCCGTATTTGGAACAATAATTCTCAAACTCATGAGATGTGTATTCACCACTATTGTCAGTTCGGAGACATTTCAACTTCTTGTTAGTCTCTCTTTCCACCATGACATAAAACTTTTGGAATGACCGGAATACCTGATCCTTTGTTCTTAGGAAGTACATCCATAGCTTTCGAGAAGCATCGTCAATGAAAGTAACAAAATACTTGTTACCTCCCAAGGTCTCTATTTCAAAGGGGCCACAAATATCTGAGTGTACTAAGTCAAGAACACTTGACTTGCTGCTTGATGACTTGTTGAATGACACTCTATGTTGCTTGCCGAATAGGCAGTAATCACATGGGGATAGTGGCATACCATTAGTAGAAGGAACAAGTGCCTTCTTTGCTAGAATTTACAACCCTTTTTCACTGACGTGAGCCAATCTTCTATGCCACAAGTCTGGTGAAGACTCTTCTTCAGCCGCATGCAATCCATCTTTACAAATGATTGTGTTTGTTTTGTATAGTGTACAACACATTGTTCCTTTTGCTATCACCAAGGAATTCCTTGTAAGCTTCCATTTCCTACTCCCGAAGAAATTCTTGAAGCCTTCACGATCTAATACACCACAAGATATCAAGTTAAGCCTTAAATCAGGAACATGCCTAATTTCTTTGAGGATGAGTGTGCAGCCAGTGTTCGTCCTGACACAAATGTCACCAATTCCGACAATTTTAGAATGGCCACTATTGCCCATCTTCACCATCCCAAAATCTCCTACTTTGTAGGTGGTGAAGAACTTCTTGTAGGGAGTGGCGTGATAAGATGCTGCAATGTCGATCACCCATTCTGTCTCATCTTGACTTGAGACTTGGAGACATTGTTCTTCATGATTGAAAGATAGAACAACAATCTCCTCAGTTGTTGCAGTGGTGTTCATATCTTCTTCTTGGTTGCTGCCATCCTTCTGTTCCCTCTTCAGCTTTCGGCAATTCCTCTTCAAATGGCCTTCTAATCCACAGTGGTAGCATTTGACTCTTCCCTTGGATTTGGATCTGCCTCTAGACTTGTCTCTACCTTTGGATTTGTCTGAATTGTTGGATCCTTTAGTTCTGCTCCGACCTCTGTATTCGGTGATAAGAGCTTGACTGCTTTCGTTAACCGTGACTTTCTTCCTAGTCTCTTCGTTGAGTAGAGTGCTCACAACGTGGTTTAAGGACAGTATTCCATTTGGAGCAGAATTAGTCACAGACACTACCAAGGTATCCCAACTCTCTGGGAGCTAAGCAACAATAAGGATTGAACCTCATTTTCTAGTGTGGTTTTCATAGAAGATAACTAATTAATGGCACTTTGAAATTCGTTCAGAAATTCGACAACAGGAGTTCCATCCTTATACTTCATACTGACAAGTTTATTTATCAGGAATAAGTTGTTCCCGGCAGTTTTTCGATCATAAAGATCTTGCAACTTCATCCATAATTCATGGGCAGACGTTTTCTCCGAGACATGACCGAACATGTTGAAATCTATCCTTTGGCGAATAGTTCCAATGGCCTTTCTATTCAACTTGACCCAATCGGGATCTTTCATGTTTTTGGGCCTAGCAGTGTCTTCTTCGATTGCTTCATGCATATCTTTGCAGTACAAAATATCCTCCATCATGGGTTTCCAAATTGACCAGTTGGATTCATTCTATTTGATCATGGATGTTGAAGAACCTTCCATTTTAATTAACATAATCACCTTTTGTGGGACCAGCTCTGATACCACTTGTTAGGTCTCAAATAATTAATTCGGTAACCGGATGATATGTGTTAACTAAAATAGATTCGCAACAACAAGTAAAACAATAAAGCGACACAGAGATTTTAAGTGGAAATCCTTGAAAGGGAAAAACCACTGGGTACCGATAACTCCACTAATAAATAATGAGAATACAAAATACAATCTCTCCAAGTATACCCAAACTCGGGGTATAATTTTAGGACAGTTGGAAACACCCTAATTTTACTCACAAGGTAAAACCACTCAACTCCCCCTCTCTAATTACTCTCTTGTAGTAATAAATTATTCTACAAGAGGAATCTCTCAAAAATACTTTTTTGTAGGAATAATACTTTATAAAAGGAACTAAAAGCTTTCTTAAATTTTTGGATGATATTTGGATTGCCACGAAATGGCCTTTTATAGCCAAATTGTTCACCTAACAATTTGACAATGTGATGGAAATTCATTAAATTGGCATACAATTTCAACAAATCAACACCTAATTGAATAATTTATCAATTTCTTTGACAAACTTTGGTAAAAAAAATGACACCCTTTGCAACCCCATCAATGTCTGGACCATCATGTCATATATAAATTCCCATTTAGAACATCGTTCCATATTATTTCTATAACTATATAGGCTTTATACATACTTATAAATTGGTATATACATTGGACATGCACATGTATTTGGCTGTTTTCCTTATTTCCCAATTAAATATATATAGCTAATTAAGTAGGGTTGTTTATGTTCTTCTAGTAGAATTTGACCTCGGAATGTTTTTGTTTCCCAAATGAGGTGTCTGAAAACCAACACCTTCAACATCTCCAACAGTTTTGAACATCCGTCTCTTGTTCACTTCTTCAACCAATGACCGGTGTAATAACTGGCTTCGAATATCTACCAGCGACTGATTTCTTGTTAATTTGGGGGTCTTATGTTTAGAAGTAGAAGCCGATCCACGCTTTGATTCTAGCATCACCTTGCATTGCCTGTATGCAACCTTAGCAATCGCTTCCCCCGCATACGAATTTGAATTGTCCTTAGGGCAGAATCTTGTTGTATTAGGATGTTTATCTGCTCTTCTTCTTGTGCTTGTATCGTCCTCACCCGAAATGTAATTCAGGTTCGAATATGATCCCGAGTTCGAAGAGCTTTGAGATGCAGTATCATCAGCTGCATTATTTCCAATACAATTTGTCATGAAAAATATATTAAGAGATCCAGCAGGTAAAGTTTTTGCACCGAAATGTATGTAAACTGTTGCTATAACTTTAGTCAACAGCAGAATCTGCTAAAAAAATTGTAAACATTATGATCATTACCTTGGAGCCAATTTGTGATTAATCTTGATTGAGATGATGAACAAGAGGAGTAAGAATCAAAAGGATGAGTAGTAAAGTCTTCTTCTTGGAAACTGAATGCATCGAGTTGATCCGATTTTTTCCAATTCGGGACTAAAGATAAAATCTCGGAATCTATCATCTCCGCGATTTCAAAGGGCTCCCAATCGTATATTTCAAGCTCCTTTACCATTTCCATTGCCACATCGGTTGCTGTATCATGTTCGATGTCAAAAGGAAAATATATGTTCCGCACACTACCTGCAAAACAAGCATATCATAATCAAATATGCTAAAAGACTGATCAAATCGGGCGGCTAAGGATGTGTCGAGAACAATTCTAGGCTTACTTACCATCTTGATTTGCGATTTGAACTTTGAGAAAGATGGTATCATGCTGGGGATTAAGTTTGCCAGTGATTGTCATATTGGTTCTGGTGCTATGGAATTGCAGTTTTTCGATTTCGGTATGATTGAGAAATGGGATTTGGTTTGGTGTTTGAAGTTCATTTTTAGAAGATGGCTTAAGAAAAGGATCAAGTAGGAGTTGTTTGGCTGATAATCTCTTGGAAGCAGGTGCTAAACATTTTCCAATGAATCTTTGTGCTTCTATATCCTCTATCCTATAGTATGCCAAAGGTAGCTTCCCCTGCATTCAAGAGTACGTACTATTTGTAAATATTTTAGAATGGGCTCGAGACTCCTTTCCCAAGTATGCTTTTTCGGAAAGCACACAGAAAGCAGTTTTTCAAGACCGCGGAAAGCAACACCATATATGTATATAATAAATTAATTTACCGAAGTGACTTTCTTGTATATCTGGGCTGGATTAGAGCATTCGCTATAAGGGTATTCACAAGCGAGCATTTCTATGATGCACATTCCAAATGAGTACACATCAACTAACTCATTGTATTCTTCTTCATATAATTCTGGAGCCATAAACTCTGGCGTGCCTGCACAATTTTCCGGTCAAAAAATACTCTATATTGTCAGAAAACATACGAGACATACTTTTTGGTTTTGTTGAGGCACGTGGACGGTGACATGTCAACAATTGGTTTTTCTTATTTTCAAAGTCGACTACCCAAACGAAGAACATAACAAAACTTACACTTTTCGTATTCTTACAATGAGGTTACACATATGATCTCTCACAAAACAAAAAGTATCCTTGAGTATATAGTTTACCATAAGTGAACATCATATAATTGGTAAACAAAGTTTTTTTTTCTAACTCTGGCAAAAATTTATAAATACGAACGTGAAGTTCCCTGAATCCAGCCAATTGATTTAAAGTTTAATTAAGTTTAAAAGATAACACATAATTGTGTAAGAATTATGTTTGAAATCCCTCCTCCAACTCTAACTTTAAAGTCCTCTGCTTTTCTCAAAAATTGTTTCACCTGCTGGTTAGTATATATAAAGGTTTACGCGAAGCAAAAAAATTCATGTCTTTGGCTAATAATATGAAAAAAAAAATTTAGCGCATAACCAGCTTTGTTTCAACTTGTCTCGTTTTGCCTATTGCCCCCTTGAACTTTCTAAAGATTCGCGGAACTCCTTAACTCAGTTTGCCCTTAAATGCCTCGTGTCTTCAAGTTAGAGAGAGAAAGGAATCACATCTTCGAATAGTAAAACCAATCAAAAGTTGACATGTGATATTCAAGGGCAAACCGGGGCATTTTTACCAAGTTGTGGGAGTTATTAGATTTAGGAACAAATTAATGCTCGGGAGAAGTAGGAGGCGAAATGAGACAAGTTGATAGAGCTGGTTATGGTGCAACATACCAAATAAAAATACCATGTAACCAGTGTAAGTTGAAAATTGGTTTTAATGAAGGTAGAATCGAAAAGAGTAATACCAATAACACTGTGCGCAGATTGGGAAGCCCTGAGGACAGCAGCAAGTCCAAAATCACCAATCTTAACCTCTCCAATATGCCCATTCACAAAAATGTTGTCACATTTCAAGTCTCTATGAATCACTGGAGGGTCATGCCCATGTAGATACACTAGCCCTTTCAATATCTGTCTCGCCCAATTCTTAATCGCCTCGATCTTCACTCTCTTATACTTCATCCGGTACCTGAACAAAAGCATCATACGTAGTAAAATGTTGCTTGATAATATTTCAAAGCTGTGGTGAAAGTACGTACTCGCGGAGAGATCCAGAGGTGAACATCTCGGTGATGAAGTTAAAGGTCTTGGAACAAGGATCGATCCAGCAAGTGTAGAATCGGATAATGGAAGTGTGATTGAGTGTGTTAAGAAGGTGAACCTCTGAGTATAAGCGTTCCAAATCCTGAGGGGAGCATAATAGTTGGTTGAGTTTGATTTGATTCCAAGCCACTTCCATTCCTACTACTTCATCTATTGCTTTGTACACTGTTTTCATTGCCCCTCTTCCCAATACTTCTTCGAACTGCACCCATCTCGATCGGTTTCAAATTCAAGCCAACGAATTTCAGTTTGTGGCCAAAACTAAAAAATGCGTGAGTATTCTATTCCATTGCAAGCAAAATCAATATTATATTCTATAAATAAAATTCTTGTTACAAATATAAGCCAATGAATTTTAGTGTTTATTATAACAATTTTGTTTTCATATCGAAGTAATTGAATCACTTAAATATTTTAAGGCTACTCAGGGTGCCCATCTAATAATCGACCATGGAAACCTTGAACCAACCTATCGTTTTTAAATTGCTACTTCAAAATACTTTGGATGAGTTGGACATTGTTTTTTCAAAGCTCTATATTTAAGAAATTCATTTCACAAGCTTTTAGTCAGACATTAGTTTTTGAGCTCCAAAAAGCAATGCCAATTTGTCTCTTTCATTGAAATAATATACATAAAGGAATTGTAATCATTGTTATATGCAAAAAGCATATTGAGTCTACTGAATTTTTATTAATAGCATTCCAAAATAATTCCTTGAGCACTAATAGGCCGTAGAGTAATTTCCTATACAAAAACCATATAGTATTCAATTAGCAGCCCTTTCCTGTCACAATATTACAAGTCAACAAATATCATATTCGTAGTTCCCTTTTCTTAATTAAAAACAATAGCAACCCCAGTTGACCAAATTTCATTAAAGAAACAAAAAAAAAGCTAGCAGGTAAAGTACAAAATAATAATATCAACTACGTTGCTCAACAATTTATAAAAATATCTATAACAAAGTAACCGTTGATATAACAACAGTTTTGTTGAAGTATACCATTGAAGCAACAATCCAACGGTTCAAAACTAATCCAGTATGAGGCCGTCCGATTGTTGCCATGGCAACTGTAGAAGAACTTGGTTTAAATGACAACATCATAGAAGAAACAATAAAGATAGAACTTACCCGACCATATTGTCCTGTTGGATCAGCCTCAACATATCCATGGTTAGATTTGGATTCGGAATCATGGGTATTATTCAACCCGACTTCCTTTGAATACATATTAAGCCTTTAAAGCATATGTAAGTAATTAAAATAGTATTAAGCTTAAACTTTCTGTATTTATGGAAACTTGACAACTTTGATCCAATAATATACTAGAGTATATTTATCAAAAAGCTAGAGTAAATAAAATAAAGAAAGAAAAGAAGAAAATTTTGAAATAAAATTGATCTGATGCTTAAATTCCTTGGATGGTTTTTATAAGAGGAAACACCAAAAAGAAGCCAGAAGAGAGTTGTAAGAATGATCCTTTCCTTAATTTCCACAACACTACTACACAATTCGTTTTTCAAACCATTAACATTTAGATCAGATATATACAAAAAAATTAATTCAGAAATATTGATAAATAAAAAAAGAAGAGAAAGATACGTGATGTGATGATAGATTTGACAAGACAAATGAATACGCAAGTGGGAAATATGCCAATATTATCTCTTTCTTCAATTACTTTGCCCAACAAGGACATTTTAGGTTTTTCACTTCAACACAATTCTTAACTTGGAGAATTTGTGGCCATGCTTTGCTCTAAACATTTGTTTGTTTAGGATGTTACAATTTTATTATTTTATCAGGAAATACAAAATCTTTATCTTTGATAGATTGGTAGATAGAATCTATTAAAATAAAAATTAAACTATAACATGATGATAAATGATAGGATCCCTCCATTCTTTTTTATTTGTCTTTCAGGGTTTTAATCAGGTCAATTAAAAATTTGTTGAATTATTAAAATTATTAATTTATCTTTAATATTTATATATTGAATTTAATATTTTTTTATTAAATACCAATTTATACTTATATCAATTGATAATTTCTATCATAATCATTGTGAGGTTAAATTAGAGAAAAAAATTGCAAAAATGCATAATCTAAAATGATAAATAAAAAAATTAAAATTGAAAAAGTTGTTAAAGAAATAAACAAAAAAAAGAAGAATGAAAGTAGTAATATTAATTTAATTCTTTTTTTCAAACATAATATAAGAAAACAATGAAATTGGGTTTAATGTATCTACGCCCTCTGAACTTGTCCAAAAAAAACTGTTACCGCCCTGAACTTTGAAATGTGACAGATAACCCCTTGTATCTATCGAAAACACGTCACTTTACCCCTTATGCTGACTTGGCTTGCTACGTGAATGATCATCAAAATACACGCGCTTGAAGTATGTTAGTGGAATAGAAAATGAATAAAAAAAATCTCTAATATTCTAATTCTTACCATTCAAAATCTTTAATATATGTTTTTCGTTTTCTTTAAAACTTCATCTCTATTCTAAATATTTTCTTCAGTTAATCATAATATTGTATCGATTCTTGGCCCGTCATTTTCATCTTCTTGTTCTTGAAGCCGATATTTTTACGAGGGGGTAAAGTAACGCATTTTAGACAAATACAGGGGGCTATCTGTCACATTTCAAAGTTCAGGGTGCTAACAGCTCTTTTTGGACAAATTCAGGGAGTGTAGATGCATTAAGCCATGAAATTGTACTATTAAAAAAGTTCAATGAACAATAATACTATTAAAAAAGTTCAATGAACAATAAACTAATAAAATATAATATTGTCACATAAGTATGAATTCTAGATTTGTGATATTAATATAATATATAATTGTAGGTGTGGGTTATGATGACATTGTTTCTAATAAAGTAAATTTTACTATCTTTTATCACTATTGAATCAATCATCACATCATTGATCCAACAGTGATAAAGGATAAAATGATGATAATTTTATTTTTAACAAAGTCGAATTTCCTTGTATATATAATATAACCATCTAATTTTAAATCAATTTTTCAGGTTCAAAATTAGAATCATCATATATCTAAATTCAGTTATTCAGATTTAGATCATGTCTAACCCATTATTCTATATTCTTTACTCTAAACTCTACTTTTACATTTTTAACTCTATTTATACAGTTGTTACACTAAACTCACTTCAACCTATTACTTTATTTTGCTACTCCAAAAAAAGATACAATCATTAAACAATATCATTATAACAATATCTTCATTTTATTATTGTTGAATAAAAAATACAAATTTATTATATTTTCATTATTATAAATTCGAAATAACATAATATATTTAATATGTAATATTTAATTAAGAATGCATATTTCATTTAATATTTTATAAATAAAAAATTAATAAATTGAACTAATAATAATAAATTTCATCAAAATTGTAACAAATATTCATAATAAATAATTATTTTATTTTTATATTTATCATTTAATTTTTAAATTAATTGAGTATATACGAATTGAAATCATATAGTCATAATTAATTTTTAAATAAAAAGTTATTAATATTATTATGAAATATAAATAAATTAAATGATTTAATAATTACAAGACAAGCATACAAATTACTAATTAAATCATATTTTAATAAATAAATTTATTATTAAAATTAAAATTTTATTAAAATATTCCACTTCAAATATGGAATAGGGTATGAGTTATTCCAAATTTAGAGTAATCATACCGTACTCCATATTTAAAATAAAGATTTAGAATATGATTAGACATTAATCCTATTTCAAAAATAGTTAAAACTATATATATAGAATTACGCTAAACTTGAACTTACATTTACAGAAAATGTGAAGAACCATGTTTATTACATGTTAGGCCCTGTTCTCTTCACCTTCAATTTGATTCAGTTCAGGTCCATTAAGTTCAGTTAAGTTAAGATCTAATAAGTTCAGTTCAGATCCATAAATTTTAATTTTAATAATGATTATTCTAATTAATCTTTAATAAAAATTAATAGTAATAATAATAAAAAAGAAGAACAATGATAAAAAAATATTAATATATAAAGATAATTATTATTTAATGTAGTTAATATTGATTATAAATATAGTAAAAATAATTTTTAAATAGTGATAATTACTAGTGTTATTGATATAATAATAATATTAATGTAATCATAATATAATAATATTTTTATTTAGATCATAGTATTAATTAGTTAGAAAATGTGATATGGGATAATAAAATAAAAATATTTATTAATTAACACAATTATTACATTTTTGTAATCCAATAACAAGTGATAATTTGAATCCAAACAACAATATATTATAGTAATTATTATTAGCTCACGTGTAATTGTAACAATAATTATTATTTAAATAACAAAATTTTAGTTAAATGAATTTAAGTATTATAAATTTTTTTATTATTAATGGTATTAAAATTGTTTTATTAATTATTTTATATAGGTAGTTATTAACAATATTATTTGTAATGATTATTAATAATTTATTTATTTTTATATTTAATGGGTTTTACTATTATTTTAATAATTAATATATTTATTATTAAGTTCAATTAAGTTCAGATTCATTAAGTTCAGTTCAGGTCCATTAAGTTCAGTTCAGTTCAGTTCAGTTAAGTTCAGTTAAGTTAAGTTAAGTTAAGTTTAGTTCAGGTTTCAGAAGTTGAAGAGAACAGAGCCTTACACATGAACTAATAATAATTATTATAATATATTATAGTTTGGATTCAAAATATCACTTATTTATTGGATTACAAAAACGTGATAATTGTTTTAATTAATAAATATTTTTATTTTATTATCCCATATCACATTTTCTAACTAATTA
>CATIWQ010610384.1:0-16796 GCA_949673415.1 Euphorbia schlechtendalii | reverse complement strand
GAGAGTTCAGAAGAAGAAATTAAACACTGAAAGCACGGAATTGCAGTTCTAGGAACTCAGAGGCTTACCGTTACTTAACGAATCCACGTCGAAGAATCTGATCGGTCGTTTAGAAGTCCTCCTCGTCCTTTGAGTTTAGGTAAAAAAGTTGAAGTAAAAAAGTCCAAAAAATTGTTCGTTTCAATTCTCGGGAGCAAAGGTCGTTCTAAAGCAATGTTATTTTTATCTGATAATTTCCCGGCCCCGTTTATCGAAAATGATCCTACTATTTATAGGAAAATCCTGAAAAAACAAAAAAAGGAAAGTTTTTCCGGCAAAGGGGCCTCGCCGAAGAAAAGGCCTCGCGAGGCCTCGTACGCGAGGCTTTTTCACCTCGCGCGAGGCTCGCTAGCGCGTCCGCGAGGCTGCCTCGCGTGCCCCCATGAGGGTTCTTTACGAACCTCGTGGGCAGACCCCGCGAGGGATCCATAGGACCCTCGAGGGCAAGCCCTGCGAGGGTTGCTTAAGACCCTCGTGGGCAGGCCCCGCGAGGGTTGCTTAAGATCCTCATGGGGAGGCCACGTGAGGCTCCCTCACGTTTCCGTGAGTCTACCTCATGTGCGCGTGAGGGTACCTCACGCGCCAGCGTGGCTCCCTCGCATGTGCGTGAGGCTGCCCGCTATTGGGATTACGTCTCTTTCATTTTTTTTATTATTATTATTTTAGTTAATTAATTTCTAAATTAAATAATTTAGAGACGAGGAGGATTCCAATTCGGATACATCAGGATACTCGAAAATGTGTGATTCATGGATAAAATCCTGTAAAAGCCGTCATCATCGAACGCGCGAGCTGGTACAAAATCCCATGCTCACAAGCAGCACGAGCGAGCTTGCAGCTTGCAAAGCATGCGTAAGCTTACCCCGCACTCTAGTGGCCCACGAGCTATTTAGCTGTGGGGTAGCCATGCAGGCCCCATTTCGAACAACCCATGTTTGTTTGGGGTCCACTTGCAATGGGAAAAATTGCCTTGCTCCAATCTGTGTAATTTTTCCCTATTTCCTCTTTATTCCTTTTAATTATTAATTCGGTTCAACTAATTAGTAATTCTTCTAACGAATTTGACAACTTGTATTTTCGGCATAGACCCAGTATACAAGTTCTTTACTTAGTTCGATAAAGACCCCAAATATGTGACCTAATAGGATCCCAAAGTATTAAGCCACTACAAGTTAACCTAAACTTGGATTCCCATCCACGAACCTTTAGGGTCAGTGTTCCAGACCGATATGAAGCCCGATAGCTCTAGATAATCAAATGGGCTTTCTAGCAAAGGTATATTGATCCCCCAATACTTGGAACGTCACGTGCTTGTAACTTGATCTGGTTCTGCAGTAGTAACCAATACAATACACTCCTTCCATTAGATTAACTACCATTTAGTTTTTTGAGCTCGGTATAAGTGTCATCTTATGTAATATCTGTAGCTATCCTGGAATTAGACTTATTCACGAAGAACATCACTCGGCCATTATGTATCAAGATTAACTAGAAACTCATTCTATCAATCTTATACTCTGATCAAAGGTTTATGAGTGTGTCATTTCAACAAGGGGCCCTAAGGTACATCTCTTGTTATACCACTATATAAGGAGCAATAGATCCCATTTTGACTACTTGGCTTACCGACATGTGATCATCACTATACCCGTAATCACCCGTATCATCCTGATTGCCAAGGTATGAATAAGTATGACCCAAAGTATAGCAACTCCTATACAAGGTAACAGTATATCAGGTCTGAGGATACTTGTACTTCTACGGCCAGAAGATATGACACCAACACATGGATATAGTTATTTCTGATTGTCTATCTTATAGCGATCTCCTATATATTAACCGAATACATTCATGTGTTAACTCAAGGTACCACCATCAACTTGTGAGATCTACTTCTTGTATCTAATACAAGGAGTAAGCCTACAAATGCTATTTTTTCCATTCCATTAAAGTCCAATCTTAATAAAATTACAACTAGGGATATTTAGACTATTCATAGTAACACATATGTGCAGTTCTCACACCACATAGCTCCCATTATATCTTCGCACTTTTACGCTATGAAGTAGTCATGGACTTTGACTCATCAATGCACATATACATATTTAATTTTATACATATATGATACCAATAAGATACATAAATAAATAGAAAGCACTGATAAGCAACAAAGATGCCTTAATTATTATAATAATAATTTGAAACCATTGGTACGTTAAACTAATAAAGATATATCACCCTAACTACCTCTATGGCATACATCATGTCTAATAATCTCCTACTTGCACTAGTGCCAATTGCCCATGTGCCTCATGCCATACTCGTTAACACGCTGGTCATGTTTATCCTAAGTTAATGGCTTAGTTAGCCCATCCGCTAGATTTTGATTCGTCAGGGTGTGTTCTAAGCTTATATCCTTTCTAGTTACCATCTTTTGTACGAGATAGTATATGTTCATTTCTATGATGAGACCGTGGTTCTTTTGTCTGAGCAATAGCCCCATTGTTATCGCAATAGACTACTATTTGATTTACAATGCTGGACACCACACCGAGATCACCAATAAATCCCTTAAGCCACATGGCTTGCTTAGCTACTTCAAAAGTGGCTAAATACTTAGATTCCGTGGTTGAATTGACACTCGTATCCTATTTGAAACTCTTCCAAACAACTCCCCCTCCATTTAACATAAACACATAACCTGACTGGGATTTATAATCATAACTGTTAGACTGAAAACTCGCGTCGGTGTATCCCTTCAAAGTGATATCACCTTCTCCATATACTAGAAGCGTATTCTTTATCCTATGTAAGTACTTAAGGATAATTTTAACGGCCATCTAGTGCTTCTCACCTAGGTCAGATTGAAATTTTCTCGTGACGCTCGATGCATGTGAGACATTAGGCTAAGTACATACCATAGCATACATGACAGACCCTATCACTGAGGCATAGTGTATTCCATTCATGCGCAATCTCTCCTCTTATGTTCTAGGATAGTCAAATTTGGAAAGGTTAATCCCGTGAGACATTGGGAATTAACCCTTTCTTGACTGCTCAAGGTTAAATATAGCCAAAGCCTTGCCTATGTATGTACTTTTTGAAAGACTTAGCAACCTTTTAGATCTATCTCAGTAGATCTATATACCAAGTATAAAAGCTGCTTCTCCAAGGTCTTTCATGGAGAACTTCTTTAACAACCATGACTTAACTATTTGAAGAAAAGGAATATCATTTCCTATTAGTAATATGTCATCGACATATAATACAAGGATAACAATCGTACTCCCACTAGCCTTCTTATATACAAGTTAACCTAAACTTGGCTTCCCATCCACGAACCTTTAGGGTCATTGTTCCAGATCGATATGAAACCCGATAGCTCTAGATGATCAAATGGGCTTTTTAGCAAAGGCATATTGATCCCCCAATACTTGGAACATCACGTGCTTGTAACTTGATCCGGTTCTGTAGTAGTAACCAATACAATACACTTTTTCAATGAAGTTAAGTACCATCCAGTTTATTGAGCTCAGATTATGTGTCAGCTCATGTAAGAGCCGTAGCTATCCTTGAATTTGACTTGTTCACAAAGAACACCACTCGGCCATTATGTATCAAGATTGATTGGAAACCCATTCTATTAATCTTATACTCTGATCAGAGGTTTATGAGTGTGTCACTTCAACAAGGGGTCCTAAGGTACATCCTCCATTATATCACTATATCAGGAGCGATGGATCCCATCTTGACTACTTGGCTTCCCAACATGTGATCATCACTATACCAGTAATCACCCGTATCATCTTGATAGCCAAGGTATGAATAAGTATAATCCAAAGTATAGCAACTCCTATACAAGGTAACTAGTATCTTTTATCTAAGGATACTTGTATTGTTACTGCAATAAGACATGACACAAACACATAATATAGTTATTTCCGATTGTCTATCTTATAGCGGTCTCCAATGTATTACCTGAATACATTCATGTGTTAACTCAAGGTACCACCGTCAGCTTGTCAAATCAGCTGCTTGGATCTAATTCATGGAGTAAGCCTACACATGCTAGTTTGTCCATTTCATTGATGTCTAGTCTCAATGAAACTACGACTAGGAATATTTAGACTATTCATAGTAACACGTATGTGTAGTTCTCACACCACATAGCTCCAACTATATCCTTGCAGTTTTATGTTGTGAAGTAGTCATGGACTTTATCTCCTTAATGCGCATATACATATTTAATATTATACATATATGATACCAGCGAGATACATAAATAAATAGAAAACATTAATAAGTAACAAAGATGCCTTAATTATTATTAAAAATAATTTGAAACCATTTGTACATTATAACTAATAAAGATATAACACTTTAGTTGCCTATAAGGCATACATCATGTCTAACACAAATAACCATATCACGAGTAATCATCGATAAAGGTTACACAGTAGACAAAACCCTCATGTGTCTTAGCTCTCATTAGACTACATACATAGGAATGTATTATTTCCAAAGTACTAGTGGTACGTTGACCCTTTCATTTGAAAGGTTTCTTAGTCTTAAACAATTTTCGCGCGCACCATAGGATTCCCAATCCATTAGGCCTAAGTCTCCACATTTGTTTAACTTAGTTAAGCGAGTCTCATTTATATGGCCTAGATGATAATGCCATAAGTATGAGAATTTCTCATTATCTAATCTCAATTTATTAACAATATTCATATTTAGAATTTCAGTTTTAGTATCTAGAACATTAATGCCATTAACAAATATTCCACAAGCATAAAGAACATTATCACGTCGAATTTGACATGTATTATTAGAAAATAAAATTTCATATCTCTTTATTGCTAAATGCACAAAAGAAATAATATTCTTAGTGACAGCAGGAATATAATAGCAATTATTCAAAACTAAAACTAGGCCACTTGGAAAACGAAGGCTATATGTCCCTATAGCTATTGCCGCAACCCGTCCTCCATTGCCAACTCTTAGGTCCATTTCCCTCTTTGTAAGCCTCCTACTATTCCGCAATCCCTACACAGAAGTACAAATATGAGTACCATGATTAGTATCCAATACCCAAGTAGACTCATAGGGAACTGTAGAGAAACTCTCTATCATGAACATACCTAAAGTAGATGCTTCACTTGGCTTCTTCTTCACTTTTTCAAAAATTATAACCTTGCAATCCTTCTTCTAATGGCCGACCTTGCCACATTGGAAGTAGACATTTGCAGTTCCTTTCTTACTTTTCTTCTTTTTGCTGATTTTCTTCTTGGCACTCAGACCCTTTCCAAAATGGGACCCACCCTTAGAAGGTTTGGTTTTCTCAACCAAAAGTAAAGCCTTTGGATCTTTTCGAATCTTAAGCACTACCATTTTCAGCATGTTGACCAACTCGGGCACTGTGGCATCGATCTAGTTCATATAATAATTAGTCATAAATTGTGAATAAATATCAGTTAATGAGGTAAGAATCAGATCCACACATATTTCACGATCCTTCACAAAACCCAGTCGAGTCAGCTTCTCTATATAACCTAATAGTTTAAGAGCATGCTGTGGTGCTGAAGTGCTAGCCTACATCTTCATTCCGAATAAGAGTTTTTATGTATCAAATCCCTCAGACCTAGCCTGCTCTAAGAAGGGCTAATGAAGATAGAGAATCATGGTATTGAGGTCCATGCTCTCATGTTGTTTCTGAAGCTCAAAATTCATGTTTTCCAGCATTAGGCTCATCAGGTAGGGGCTCATCTAGAACATAAGCTATCCTTTCAGATTTCCTCCCCACCCTAAAACAATCAGTAAAGTTTGAACCATCTAGTTTGTTGTCAAGAATTGAGTGAAGGTTTATGTTCGGATTCATTGTTTAACCTAGATTTAAGATAGAATTTGTTTAGACATTAGCATATATACATGCATTTAATATAAGGTCTTTAATTAAACACATAATTCCTACTATTTTCTCAACATTTAAATAGCCCCTTCTATTAAAATTCAGGAAATTTGGTTCAACCAATTTTCCTTAGTAAGTAGCATCCATAGCCACTCATCATGACCCCCGTTATAGCAGGTCAAGCCATAACAAGATAACCATGGTTGGAACCCATCCATTTACATCTCATGCAATTGCTAATCCATTTGAGTTCTCTTTCTCGAGACGTGCGTACCAAATTGTATGACTCCTCAAATGTGTCTCAAACCTAGCATTAGCTCCAATGATATGGATAACTAACCCATTTTGGTTAAGGCATTAGCCCCATATAGTCTCATGACCAAACACATGTTAGGGGAAGGCATGTTATCCATGTGCTTACATCCGTTAATAAGGTTCACATCACAACTTATGACGGGAAGATTATCTACCACCTTAATATTGTAGTAGGGATTTTATTAGTGCTGCTGGTCTCGCCCTAGTTTAGGTCTTATACGATGAATATGATTATAAAAATAATAATTTTGAGCTATTTGGAATTATTAACTCTAAGGGAACATGCTCGGAATTTGTATATCATAATCATTCCATTATGTCAAGACTCCACATAGCATGCAAAACAAACACGATCCATGTTTAAGTTCTTGCACTTATATCTATAAGTTTTAATTTAACGACTTAAAACACATTTGTAAAACCAGATACAGAATTCATTTCCCATACTAGAAATTGACTAAGTCATAAAAGTCCCTTGGGTACTCTTGAATCTAATACAGATGCAGATTTTTAAGTAGGAGAGGCCCCCTTAAAGTGAATGAGCAGCCAAGTCCAATTCTTGCCAAAATAACCACGGGCACTTTATTTCATTGTACCATGGACAACTATGATTTTAAAGATTTCATTCTTTAATTGAGTGAAGTATGGGATGACCCCCAATTAAAGCATTTACACATGTGGTAAAATATTGTTAATTTACATGTTAATCACCTAGACTAACTTTGAGCAAAACCTTAATCAAGTTATCACATCATTTTTTATAACAGTAATTGAAACTTAAGTCATGCATAGCATACTTTAATCAATTCATGGAATATATCATTTTAACATATTGTAATCAATCATGCATAGCATAAGGTAGGCTCTGATACCACTACTGGTTAATCAGGACATTAATTGAACATGCAATATTGCAAGGCAGAATTTCAAAACTTAAAATTAACCTAAAGGATCTCCTAAGCAAGCCATAATTGATATGATCTAAGTTAAAATGCTTCATAGATGCTTATAGGTTCATAAAACTTATAAAAGAAACCTAGCATCTAAGTTTAGAGTATTACCAGTTGATGCATGCTTCTCTTTCCTTTTGGATGTGGTGTTTGTTCGCCACTTTTCTACTGATAAGTTTAATAGTTTGTTCACAAGATTTGGCTATATATCAATGGTGCCAAAAGCTTGTTCACGAAAAACATAGGTGTTGTCAGTACCTCTTACCAAATAGAAAAATGATGATAACTACAAGTATACAGTTGCGATGTAGTTTTAAAAGATATCGATCCCATAGGAAAGGACTAGTTCTAAAGATCAAATAGGGAAGTAGAATAAAAAGAAAATATAATAAAATAATGTAAAGTTTAAGAAAGGAGGATTGGAATGATGGATGAATAGAAAAATGTATGAAAGATTTGGAAAAGATAAAAAGTATATAGATATTCCCTATGAACAAGTATAGCAAAGAAAATATGCAAAATCATCAAAGTTATTATGTTCACTAGATTAATTTAACAGAATTGGTTCTAGACACTCAGATATTCAATTATTCACCGTAGAGCAATACATCAAATGACTTTTCTAAATCTAGTGTAAAAGAATTAAGACAATTATATAAACCTTGACAACGTCAATACTATGCTTAGTACAGGTCGCTCTCACATAGCCATATTTAGCAATTTACCATTCCAAAAATGTTGGCTCACTAAACAACATTATAATCATAGATCTAGTGATTATACACAATCTAGTTAACCCCAAAACTTCTCTTAAAGCTAACTTGAAAGCATATAACTTGATTAATATAAAAGAATAAACACGAAATGCACATTATGACACATAGACATATCATAAACTTCAAAATAGAAAGTATAAGTAGAAAACAAAGTAAATTTATAAGGTTTGCAAGTGAAAGCTAAAGTTGATCAAACCGTATCCACTCTTTAATGGGAGTCATCAATTCTCGCAATGCCTACGTCTACTTTGAATCCGGTCTTGAATTGTACAAAACCTCCGCTAGGATGTTATTCTTTGTGAATATCGAACAAATGAATGTTGAAGAACAAAAAATTTTATTGATAAGTGCTTTGCAATTACACTCAAATAATAAAAGCTCGAATATGTAGAGAAATCTAGTGATTGAATAAGGATTCGAATCACTTATAGATTTTCTCGCTAACACTTATGAATATAGCGAAATCTAGACATTTTTATACACTCTATCTATGCATACACATGCACTATAACACACACAAAATCACTCACAATCCATGCCATAAAATTGGTGAGTTTGGAACCCTATTTATAGAGTACGAAGGGTTACGTCTATCCAAACGAAGGGTTGTGTCCATTGGTAAAAGATTGCATCTCTTCATTGTGATTGGTTGAGAAGCTTTGATATAATCCACAATAGATAGGCACATTTTCATGTTAGTTGACTTCTGATAAGTGACTTATCATTAGTAGTTGATGGCGGTTGATAGCTATTGATCATGCTTATCTGGCGATTGGTAGTTAAGAAGATAGAACAAGAAAACTGCCTAAGTCACGACCGTGATATTTAAGTCATGACTGTGAATCTTTGATTGGCAGACTTCTATTTCTGAAGTATACAAGTCGCGACCATGAATGATTGTCGCAACCGTGAATTGAGTTTTTCTTCATAATTCCCCTTGTAACTTCACCGATCTTTGACAGCTTCAATCCTAAGCCTAATCTTTAAGTTCCAGGCATCTTTTTGCACATTTTTCACTCTTTTTTCATAGATTTCCACTTTAGATCATTTTACTCCCAAGATTTACATAGTATCTGCATTTGCATAAAAAATAACTACATACCACGTGAAATCTTTTATATGAAGTATCAAAATGACTTAATTCATAGTGTTTAGTGTGTAAAATTATAATGATAATAAGTGTAATTATACACTTATCTGATACCACTACTAGTTAATCAAGACAGTAATTGAACATGCAACATTGCAAGGCGGAATTTCAAAACTTAAAATTAACCTAAAGGATCTCCTAAGGGTGCTATAATTGATATGATTTAAGTTAAAATGCTTCATAAATGCTTATAGGTTCATAAAACTTATAAAAGAAACCTAGCATCTAAGTTTAGAGTATTACTAGTTAATGCATGATTCTCTTTCCTTTTGGATGTGGTGTTCCCTTAGAGAAATTCGGCAGAACTTCATTTGTAGGAGCCTCCAAACTATAGCATCTATGGTTGATCTACACGAATCTTCACCGACCAAAACCTCATTGAGGTATAACTTATTAGTAGACAGTAGCTGCTAGACCATTTGAAGGCCAACCCAAAAATATAAAATGAGAATGCTCACTTAAAATAGAAAGAGCCTTCTACAGAATTCTTCGTTGTTTGGAGAAACTAGTGAAGGATCTCCCATAATGCATGAAAAAAGAGATGTCGAACTCAGAGAGAAAAGTTGAGCTGAAGTGTGTAAAATAAAGAGAATGAGAGGCCTATATACAGGGAAAATGGGGAGTGTTTGACTCCCCCTAAAACTCAATGTGGGATGGGAATATTCCCATCCCACAAGCAGGTTAGCCATGCAGGTCACTTAGACCCGCAGGCTAACCCACGACTCCCTGCACAAGGCAAGCCCTAGTGAGCTTGCCTTATGCCGCAAGCATGGCTTGCGTGCCTTCCCAAAGCCCATGCTTACGGGCTTGCGCACCAAGAAAGCATTGCCATGGGGCCAACTTATAACAAGAAAAATTCCCTTGCTTCACTCCGTGTCTATTTTATCTTTATTCCCTACAATTATAAATTTAGTTTAACTAATAATTCTTCTAACGAATTCGACAAACAAATATTCTTGGCATAAACCCAGTCTATAGGTTCTTTAGTTAGTTCAGTAAAGACCGAAAGTGTGTGACTTCATAGGACCCAAAGTATAGAGTCATTGGAGGTTAACCTAAAATTGCCTTCTCATCTGGAAACCTTTAGGCTTAGTATTCCAGAATAATATGGAACCTGATAGCTTTATATGATTAAATAGGCTTTCTAGCAAAGAAGTATGATCCCCTGATACTTGGAATGTCACGTACCTGTGACATTATTCGATTCTACAGTAGTAACCAATACAATACACTCCTTCCATTAGGTTAAGTACCATCTAGTTTATTGAGCTCAAATTAAGTGTCAGCTTATGTAATAGTTGTAGCTATCTTAGAATAAGACTTGTTCACGAAGAACACCACTCGCCATTATGTATCAAGATTGACTAGAAACTCATTCTATTAATCTTATACTTTAATCAGAGGTTTATGAGTGTGTTAATTCAACAAGGGGCCCTAAGGTACATCTTTTATTATATCACTATATCAAGAGTTATGGATCCTATCTTAACTACTCAGCTTACCAACATATGATCATCATTATACCCGTAATCACCCTTATCATCTTGATCACCAGGGTATGAATAAGTATGACCCAAAGTATAGAAACTCCTACATAAGGTAACCGGTATCTCAAGTCTAAGGATACTTGTACTCCTACTACAATAAGATGTGACACCAACACATGGATATAATTATTTTCGAGTGTCTATCTTATAGTGATCTCCAATGTATTACCTGAATACATTCATGTGTTAACTCAAGGTACCACCTTCAACTCGTGAGATCGGCTGCTTGGATCTAATCCAAGGAGTAAGCCTACACATACTAGTTTATGTGCTTCATTAATGTTCAGTCTCAATGAAATTATGACTAGGGATATTCTATTCACAGTAACGCGTATGTGCATTTCTCACTCCACATCGCTCCCACTATATCCTCGCACTTTTACACTATGAAATAGTCCCTGACTTTATTTTATCAATGCGCATATACATAATACTATACATATATGAAAGCAGCGAGATACATAAATAAAAGCACTGATAAACAACAAATATTCCTTAATTGTTATGAATAATAATCTGAAACTATTTGTACATTATATCTAATTAAGACATACTACCCTAATTACCTTTAGGGCATACATCATGTCTAACATGATGACGGGTCAGCTTTGAACCTATGCCCGCTGAAGGTGTTACCCCATTTACGATTAGATGAGAACATGCTGGAAAGGTTAGATAGAGTCATCCGAGCCAATGATGACTCCAAGCGCTGGGTGTTGGGAACTTGTACTACAGCTATGATAGTAGATGGGGTGAAATCAGAGGTGAAGTTCACAGTACTGGACATACTAGTTTCTTACTCCATACTGTTAGGAAGGCCTTGGATATATGCTCTCAGCGTTGTCCCCTCTACCCTTCACCAGAAGATAAAGCTGGTCTTTCAAGGCAAGCTAGTGACTATGGAGGCAGATAAGGAGTTAGTAATGGTGGAGGTTGCCTTTGCAGAGTAGAGGTCAGAAAAGTGTAAGGGTGGCTATGATTAGCCATGAGAAGAAGAAGAGAAAAATCCCCATGGGGTACTACTATTTCTCGGTGAGTTTAAAAAGGATTATGAAGAAGCAAGGGTTTATCCCCGGGAAGGGGCCCTGTAAGTATCACCAGGGTATGGTAGAGGCCATTGACCCTCTCTTATTAACTCCTAAAGCTGGATTGGGATTTACCCCAAGATATAAGATTTACTAGTACAAGCGACCATCCTTTTGAATATGGTCAGTGTGTGTGCCATCGAAGAAGGTAAACAATAATTGGGGGATAGTGAGCTAGTTTTGGTTGGTGGAGAGAAAGTGTCAGGATTTGAGATTTTTGGGGTTATGTTCAATTTCTCGAGGGAGTGTATGCTAGCTCCAATCAATGAGTCTATAAATGGCTCGGAGAATGTTGAGTGCTCGGAAGGGGTTGTCATGGGGGAAGGGATGCAGGTTGTGGCTCCTGAAGTTGTTTTTGCTGCTACCAAGGATAAGGGGAAGGAAAAGATGTTTATTGAAGATGAACTTGAATCTGAACCTGTAGAGGATGAGGTGCAAGAGGCTTTCACGACTATCACCAAATCCCTAACCATTTTGATGAAGAAAGCACTAGAAGGAATAGCTAGCTGTAGCTGTAGGGATCATTGCCAAAGCTACTACTAAGGAGAAGGATGCGATTCTTGCTAAGCCCATTCTTGAGGAGCCAACCGCCATGATAAAATAAGACCTTTCGCATGTGGAGGAGAATGATTCTTCTAATGTAATTTTCAATATCACTAACATTTTTTATGTTAACAACTCTGCTTATGAGGCATTTCAATCAACGAATCCAAACTTTACTTACTTGTGTGATGTTCTGCTAGATGGCAGCATGCATTTTCATGATTATATGCATAATGTTTTTAGCATAACTAATACCTCTTTGCATGAAATCAATTTGGGAACGGATGAGTCACCTAAAATGGTGATGATTTTGAGTGATCTAACTCTTGAGGAAGAATGTGAGATAACAAACGTACTTAGAAAACACGTGGTAGCATTTGCCTGGTCATATGAAGACATCCCTGGGGTCGATAGAGAAATCACCGAGCATAGAATTCTAACTGATCCACAAGTGAAACCTATTAAGCAAAAGTTGTGAAGACTGCAACCTGAATGGGCGGAGAAGGTGAAGGTAGAGGTAGAGGTAGCCAAGAAAATAGAAGCCAAGTTCTTGGAAGTAGTGGAGTACCCCACCTGGCTAGTAAACATCACCCCAGTTGTGAAAAAGGATGGAAAGGTTCGAGTGTTTGTGGATTTCCGAGATTTGAATAAGGCATCACCGAAAGATGACTTCCCTCTACCGCATATAGATGTCTTAGTTAACAGCGTTGCTCAGGCTGTTACGTACTTATTCATGGATGGCTTCTCGCGGTATAATCAAATCCTCATGGCTATTGAAGTCAAGATCAAAACCGCCTTCATCACCGAGTGGGCGGTTTACTGCTACAAGGTTATGCCTTTCGGGTTGAAGAACACCGGGGAAAATTATCAAAAAGCCGCAATGGCCCTAATACATGACTTAATCCATAAAGAGGTAGAAGTGTATGTGGATGATATGTTAGTTAAGTCCAACACTCGAGAAGAGAATCCGAAAGTCCTCGATAGGTTTCTTACCCTAATTAAGAAGTATGACCTCCTCTTGAACCTGAAGAAGTGCATATTTGGGGTCACCACGTGAAAACTACTGGCATATAATGAGTCAAAAGGAGGTGCAATCGTTCTTGGGATCTTTAGCAATGTCAGTAGATTAATATCCCACTTGACTACCATCTACGAGCTAATCGTTAAGTTGCTGCGAAAACAACAACTAGTGGTGTGAAATGATTAGTGCCGGGTCGCATTTGAAAAGATCAAGCAATACTTGATTAAACCTCCTATCTTGAAGCCCCCCATTCAAGGGCGCCCTCTTATTCTTTACTTAGCCATTGAAGAATCATCAGTAGGGGCAATGTTAGTATAAGAGCATGATGACAAGAGAGAGCATGCAATATACTACTTGAGCAAGAAGTTACTGGAGTATGAGACTCGCTACACGGTGGTGGAGAAGATATGGATAGCAATGGTATGGCTGACTAAAAAGTTGTGCCATTATTTTCAATCTTAATGAGTATAGGCAGTGGCTAAAGTCGATCCAATGAAGTACTTGTGCCAGTCTCCCACATTGGCGGGTAAACTTTCTCGGTCGTTGTTGCTCCTCTCCGAATTTGACATTGAGTATATCACCAAGAAAGTCATTAAAGGCCGAGTGGTTGCTGAGTTTTTAACTAATCAGGTAATGGACTTTGATTATGTGGAAAACCTAGAGTTCCCGGATGAACAATTATCCTTGGTAGAGGAAGTCAAGAAAGAGTGGACCATGTACTTCGATGGTTCCATGAATTGCAAAGGGGCAGGCCTGGGCATAATCTTGATCACACCTTAAAATGAAGTCATTCCATTGTTCAAACATTTGGAATTCCCAATCATAAATAATGGGGTAGAATATAAAGCTTTTTTATACATCTTGGATGCATTGAGGAAGGTTAGAGCCAATGAAGTCTCAATTATTGGTGATTCAGCTTTAGTCATTCGAAAAGTGATAGATTATTGGGAGATTAAGGAGGAATTGCTTCGCTCTATCTAGAAGCAGTCTTGGTAGCCTCTGATAAGTTCGATAAATGCATCTTCCGTCATATACCACGAGAAGATAATCAAATGACAGATTCTTTGGGCACTCTGGCCTCTATGTGGGAAGGGCCCTGACCCAACCCATTAATCCATTAATTCTTCATTTGGCCATGGAGCCATTTTATTGTAGAGCAGTGATAATTGATGAAGACTTAGATTCCAGCTGCTGGTACTTAGACATTGTCTATTTCTTGCAGGATGGGATTTATCATGAGGGGGCTTCAGACTCCGAACCCACTTCTCTCCATCACTTGGTCGTCTAGTTTTGGCTACTTGATAATGATCTATTTTGATGCACTCCAAAGGGTTTGTTACTCCGCTGCTTGAATGAGAAAGAGGCTCTACTCGTAATAAGATGATTTCACGTAGGTGATTGTAGCCCACACATGAATGGCTTAGCTCTGGCCAAGAAGATCCAACATCAGGGATACTATTGGACAATTATGGTCACAGACTATGTCCTAGAGGTTAAGAAATGCCACGTATGCTAGATTTGTGGAGACCTTAGCCATCTGCCTCCCTCGGATCTCCACAACTTATATACTCCTTGGCCATTCTCAATGTGGGGGATCGACATAATTGGAGAGATTCACCCTTCCTTTAGTATTGGCCACAGATTCATCGTGGTGGCAGTTGATTACATCTCCAAGTGGATGGAAGCTGAATCTTACTCAAATATCACTACCAAGAAAATGGCAAAGTTCATAGAGAAGCGCATCTTCACTCGGTACATGATCCCTCATCATATTATCTTAGATAATGGATTCTAATTCCAAGGGGAAATGATAGAGCTCATTGAGAAATACGGTATTGAGAATCACCGCTCTTCACCAGATAGACCACAAGCCAATGGGGCAGTGGAGGCGGTTAACAAATCTATAAAGAAAATCTTGAGTAAGATTTTGACTACCTATTGAGATTGGGCAGATAAGTTACCATTTGTGGTTTAGGGTTATAGAATGAGCATTCGGACCCCACACAAATCAGACCCTTTCTCACTGGTATACGGAATGGAGGCGGTCTTACCAGTAGAAATAGAGGTGGGGTCTTTAAGGATAGCCCTAGAAGCCAATTTGAGAGATTCAAAATGGGCCAGAGCTAGGTTTGATAATCATAACATAATCGATAAACATCGCCTCAAAGCCTTGGATCACTTGCATATGTATCAGCAACGGATGGCTAGGGCATATAACAATAAAGTCAAGCATCAGAGGTAACCCCTAAAAGCAGAAGACTTGATGTTAAAGCAGCTAAGGGCCTCAAACCTAGACATCAGAAGGAAATTCATGCCTAATTGGGAAAGTCCGTTTTCAAGAAAGTGCTAAGCAAAGGGGCAGTTAAGATCATGGATATGGATGGCAATGAATTCTTCAACCCGATCAATTAAGATAAGCTTAAGCACTACCATGTATAGGAAAAGAAATAAATCCATTAAAGCAGTACAACAAAAAACATATATGTAAATAAGTCTATCAACTAACGCTAGGTTGGTTGAGCAAAAATTAGGGCCTTTTCGCAAAATAAAATAAATAGTCCACTGAGTTGAAAACCAAAATGGCGATTCAAGAAAAACTTAGGACAATGAGTGACAAATAAATTCATTAGTTAGAAAACTTGAGAGGGTTAGCTAATTACAGGAGTCTCACTCGAAACATTCGTACATCAATTTATTTCATCAATAAAGATATCATTTCCTGGTGAAATTATTTGTGCATATGTTTATCGAAATGTATGAATGCCAATGGTGAAAACATCACAAGTAAACAACATACATTTCACATTCGATTTGTTCAAAAGTCTATACTTAGAAAAAAGAAAAGACAAATAAATTCGATAGAATCATACCACATCAATATATTTTTAGAAAAAGTTTATTAGTTTTCTCTTTTTAATAAAAAGCATCATTCTCAACAAGTTATCAGGCTGGCTCTACCTACTACTATAAGGGCTCAACCCCTCTTCCTCCCTTAACCACTCGCGCGTCACCCAAGCATACTGCTCAAGGTCTATTAGAGACTTAATCGCTCCTAGCCATCCTCGATAGAATCTATCAGTCTCTATAATCTAGGCCGCCCTATACTCAAGATAAATAAACTGCATGTACTGCACCCATAGGATCGTTAGTCTATCTGACCAAGAGTGATTGTTCGCCACTTTATTACTGATAATCAATAATGGTTCCAAAATCTCGTGAACTATTAGCTAATAACTACGCCAAAAACTTGTTCACAAATGAATGTAGGTGTTGTCAATACCTCTTATCACATAGAAAAATGATGATAACTGCAAGCATATAGTTGCGATGTAGTTTTAAAAGATATCGAACCCACAGGGAAGGAACCAGGTCTAAAGATAAACTAGGGAAGAATAAAAGAAAATAAAATATGGTAGAGATTTTTGTGGATAGGAAAATTAGAATGAAAAGTTGAGCAGATAT
>CATIWQ010610337.1:0-10018 GCA_949673415.1 Euphorbia schlechtendalii | reverse complement strand
ATAATGGGAAAGTAAAAGTATTGATGATAAAATTTATTTTAAATGGGAATGTAAAAATATTCTAAAATAATAATGATTTTATGGAAACTTTGAAAGCATTGATTTTAATATTGATTTTGTTATGGAAAAATATATATTATAATTATGATTTATTGTAAATGAATGGATATTTTTATTAATTATTACTAAAAAGGATTTTTGTTAGATTGGGAAGTATTAAAAATGTTAGGTATTATTCAAATTTGTATTATCTTTTATATGTTTGTTATTCTGGACTAAAAACATTATGAAATGAGATTTAAAAATTATAAAGTTTTCCATTATTAAAAAATGACTGTTTGTGTTTGATAAATTATGTGTATATTTATAGTTTAAGTAAATTATTTTTAAAAAATTTAATTTTCGGTATAACCAATGATTTTACCCGGTAATACCTATATACCACGTAACAATAATTTCACCGGTATAATGTCCGGTACTAGTGGCGGAGCCAGGAATTCAATCAAGGGGGGGCACGGAAGGCAATGGTGGCGGCGACGGTGGGTGACTGAAGGCATTGGTGGCGGCGACGGCGGTGGCAAGGTTGGATTACCTTGGCTGCTGTGATCGTGATTGTGGTTGATGGTTATTGTGGTTTGTTAATTAATGGGAATATATTTGCCCATTTATTCTACCTAATTAATAAACAAAACTGTTTCGGTTTTTTTTAATTGCTTCAACACAAAACGACGTTGTTTTGTGTTAGGGTTAACTTAAACCCCTTACACAAAACGACGTAGTTTTGGGTAAGGTAAGTTAAATTAATTTTAATTTTAAATATAAATTTTAATTAATTTTAAATTAATTTAATAATTATTTTCACATTCAATTTTCATTTAATACTTGAAAATTAAGGTTTCTTTTTCAATTCAACAATAAATTACATGTATTAAAAATATTTATATTGATTTTTAGTTATTTTATGTTAAAAAAATTAATATATGGAAAAAAAATTAATTTAAAATAAAAAAATATAATTTTAGTTTAAAACCGAACCGAACCAAATTATTTCGGTTCGGACCGAGCCGAACCGAAATAATTCGGTTCAGTTTTCGGTTCTAAAATTTCTCCCGTTTGGTTTTTGATTCGATTCGATTCGATTCGATTTTTGAATCGAACCGAGTTTTGCTCACCCCTAACTATAATGGCTATTTCACTTTCCATTGACCTTTGGAATTGGATAGAGTAATTTCCAAGTAATTATCAGATTTCCAAGCTGTCAAACTCAAGTGGCTTTCAAGAACTGTCCAATTTTCTTGGAATGTAATGTCTCTAGAAAATGACTAAGGTAGACTTAATGCGATGGGTTCAGACCATTGAATTTGTTAATTAATGGGGGCAACAATTAATTTAAATTTGATTTTTTTGCAACTGGTTGTTGCTATTCGAATGCCAATTTTGCATGTAAAATGTAATTCCTGCAAATTTAATCCAAATCATCTGAAAATTAAAAAGATATTCAGTTCTTTTTGTAGAGTATTATTCTTACAAAAAAAGTATTTTGAGAGTTTTTTCTTGTAGAGTAAGGCCCTGTTATCTTCAACTTCTAAAACCTGAACTGAACTGAACTTAACTGAACTGAACTTAACTTAACTGAACTTAACTGAACTGAACTGAACTTAATGAACCTGAACTTAATAATAAATATATTAATTGTTAAAATATTAGTAAAACTCATTAAATATAAAAATAAATAAATTATTAATAATCATTATAAATAATATTATTAATAACTACCTATATAAAATAATTAATAAAACAATTTTAATATCATTAATAATAAAAACAATTTATAATACGTAAAATCATTTAATTAAAATTTTGTTATTCAAATAATAATTATTGTTACAATTACACGTGAGTTAATAATAATTAGTATAATATATTGTAGTTTGGATTCAAATTATCACTTATTATTGGATTACAAAAACGTAATAGTTGTTTCAATTAATAAATATTTTTATTTTATTAATCCATAACATATTTTCTAATTAATTAATACTATGATTATAAATAAAAATATTATTATATTATAGTTACATTAATACTATTATTATATCAATAACAAGTAATTATCACTATTTAAAAATTATTTTTACTATATTTATAATCAATATTAACTACATTAAATAATAATTATTTTTTTATATTAATATTTTTATCATTATTCTTCTTTTTTATTACTATTACTACTAATTTTTATTAAAGATTAATTAGAATAATCATTATTAAAATTAAAATTTGTGGATCTGAACTAAACTTAATAGACCTTAACTGAACTGAACTTAACTTAACTAAACTGAACTGAACTTAACTGAACTTAATGAACCTGAACTGAACTTAACTGAACTAAACTGAACCAAATTGAAGGTGAAGAGAACAGGGCCTTACAATCAAACTAAGAAAACTGAAGCAATAGTAAATTCCAGATGAAGAAAGCACAATTGTGATAAGAACAAGAAATCAACCAAAAAATCTAATCGGAATATCAGAAGAAGTAAAGATAAGAACGAGAAATCAACCAAAATTGTAATCATAAGATCAGAGGAACAATGATAAGAACAAGAAATCAACCAAAAAACCTAATCGTGAGATCAAAGGAAGCAATCACAAGAAGAAATTGTGAATTAATAGAGAAAAGAAAATCATGAATCGAGATGAAATCTCTAGAAGACGCAGAGTAGAAGAAAATAGCTCAATAGGGAAAAGTGCAAAGTGGGAGAAAAAATCTCTTTTTTATATATTCACGTAGGATTACAATATTGAAAACATAATAAGACAAAAAAATTATAATAAATGCTGTTTAAGACATAATTATTAATAATTCTAATTTTCAATCATTCCTTACAAATCCCAAAACACAAAACTAGATTATAATTAAACTAATACTCTCTTCATCCTAATTCAATTGTCTTTTTAGTATTTTTTATCTCTTCCAATATTAATTATCATTTGTTGATTTTTTCCCTCTTTATTCCATTTCTATCCTTATTGATAACAATCGATTTCCTTCCATATTTTTAAAGGATTTATTTCATCTCTCTTCCAATTCTATCTATATTTATAACAATGAATTTATTTGCTATGTTTAAGGGATTTATTTCATTTTTCTTTCAATTTTATCCTTATCAAGATGAAATGAAATTTTATAGATACTAAAGATAAGGAAAATTGTTAAATAAGAAAGAGACTATTATTGATCAATTAATCATTGTGATAAATGCAAAAGGTTAATTTAATCTTTTCGAATCATTTCTTAATTCTATGGAAAATTTTTAAAAAGACAATTAAAAATGGGATGGAGGGAGTACGCGATGATTTTGGGAGAAATCTTTCAACTACTCCATTCAACACAAAAAAATCTCCTAGTTTCAATTCCTTCGATCGTCGTCTTCACTTTTGTCAACAATTTGCTTAAACTTCCATCTCGGATCAATGATTCTCATCTTATTTTTTGTCGGTCAACTATTCCAATCAACAAAGAACAAGATTTCAAGCAAAAATAAGTTAGTTTTGATTTTAAACCTAAATTTGATTTCGATTTAATCTAAATCAAGTTTTGTAATCATAATCTATAAAAAATTCTACACATATTTACTACATTTTAACATATATAGTTCTAATTCTAAATCTAATTTAGATTAACCCTAATTCAGGCCTTGTAATCATTTTTATTCCAAATGATTAGTAATGGTCTTTTATTATTCAGATGAAGTAGGAATTTGTTGTGACTTTTTGTAAAAAAATAATCGGCAATTTAGGTTTCACCGAATTGCAGTTGAAAATGATTTAGGTTAGAGCTAGGAATTTGGTCCATAGACACGACTATTTAAACCATGAAAGAACATATGTTTATAATTCTTTCATTATCAATTAAATTTTATAGCATGCTTTTTAGTTTACTCATTGAAAGTAAAGGTGTAATTGTGATTATCTAAAGCTTATTATTATCACTTACAGACACGACTAATATCAATTATGAGTTGGAAATGTATAGCAATGTCCTCTGAGTGACTTTGCTCTACTACATAGATGATTGGTTAGTTTTTTTTTCAGTGTAGACTTTAGACACAATATTTTAATAATTAGGTGGTTCTTATGCTACAGTAAAATTATAGAAAAGGTGAAGTATAGTTGAAACTAATGAAGATATAGACTAGGAAATGACATACCATTTTAATTTCATGCAGTTTTTACTGGTGAAGAATGTTCACTTGAATGTCTGTCTCTATTTCCGGTCCAACTATGATTTCTTCGTCACATGTGTTGTTGGAAAATGGAGATGTTGCCTCTAGGAAAATAAGCACTACTTATAGCAGCAACTAACCTCTCATGAAAATATAGTAGACAAATCCAGAACAAGCTAGAAATATTATCAGTTTTTGCTTCTTGTATGTAAATTTTTGACGCCCTTGTAAAGTTTTGTTTTGTGTTACTACGTTCTGCACATTGCATCTTCATATTTAGTAGCTAGTTGCAGAGTATGTTGGGTTCATAATGGAAGTAAAGATCTTCTGTAATTATTATCTAGAATGCTATATTAGATTTGTATACATGTATTATACCAATTTTGAAGATCTTTTTTAATTGCTAAGTCATTTATATTGAATGTCAATGATCTTCATAAATTCACAAATTTATGTCGTAATTTACAAAACATTCAACCATGGGTAAACAAAAAATTGAAGTTCAAGCGTAGAGCTCAAGATAAACAACTTGTAGCTGAAGAAGTTGATCATTTAGAGCTAAAAAGCTCATCTTAACTATATACATATCTGCTATATAAATACATATAATACTAAACATTATTGTATGTCTGTTATATAGATATAAAGATTGAAATAATCCATTTCGTTTTTCACCATATATTATAATGTTTATTATACCATAGTAGTTAAGGCGTAGAGAGAGAGAGTGGCTGGTATGAAATTTGAACACACCAGTTTCCCTCAGCCTGTTGATATTTCCAAAGCTGTTGATGCTAATGCAATATAAAGAAGAAATGGAGACGAAGAAGCTGTAGCCATTTCAAAAGATTGGAAACTTCCAACTAATTATGGTTCAAGAGAAATCAGCGTATTTGGAATGACTTACAAGGTAAGAGCTTGTCACAAGCTCCTAATCATGATTCTCATACCCAAGACTAGATCTCTCACCAACTGTACTTAATTAGATCTCTGTATAGTGTATCACATGGTAGAAGGGAAGCAGTTCAAATAACCGATGATGATTTTGCATCATCTTACTAAGACAACTACTTCATTCCATTATGGTTACCTTATTACTACTATAGTGAAAGCTATGAGGCTAGATGTGTCCAAGTTTGTGGGTGAAAGTGGAGATACCCTCTTGTCATTGAAGAGAACCTTGGATTTTCAACACTTCAAGAAGTTGAAGTTCTCTCAGCTTCATACTGGGTACACTAAGGCCTAGAATGTTAAATTGAAGAAGGTGAAGGTGGAACCATATGTCTTCCCTGTGGATATCTCTAAGGAGGATGAAGATTCCTTTGTAGCTAACCTTGAAGCCTTTAGTGAAGGAACTATGGATGAGGTTCCTTTGTTAACTCAACTCGTTCAAACAATAATAACAATCGCTCCAGTAAGTCCATGAGTCAATGCGGCGACTCAAAAAGAGCTAGCCCAAAAAAATCAAGGGTAGTGGTTGTGCCTACCCAAGCACAGCCTAAGAATAAATTGAACTTTAAGCACCAAATCTAGAGGGAAGTTGAGGCAAAGTTAATTTTAGAAGAGAAGGAAGCCGCAATAGTAAAATCATCCTTACCTCCTCCTCCAGAATTCATTGCTAAAGTCCAAAGTATGTCTACAACTAAGCTTGGACAATGATTGAGGGATAGGAAGAGGAAATTTGAAGAAGCAAGGGAAGAGGCTTCTTAGCAAGGATCTAAGAAAGCCAAAGAAGACAAAGATACTATCAGTTTAGGTGCTGCTGAGGAAGTGGAGAAAGTGGTCTCCAAAATAAAAGGAGTCCAAAAGAAGAGGTTTGCCACTATTAGACCCAAAAGATCTCTTCAAGTGATTAGTGATGAGGATGATGATGATATAGAGATCATCAACTAGGAAGAATCTACTTCCTTAGGAGAATATCCAATTCCCCCTTCGCACTAAGCAAATTGAGCTACCTTAAACTCAGGCTGAGTTACTTGAGAGTGATCCATCTTTGGATCAATCAGCAAACCTACAAGTATCTAAATCTCATTCCCATTCTTCCTTTGTAAATCCTACTTCCATATTTGTTGTAGATCCTACTTCTTCTCCTACACATACTTCTGTTGTAAATTCTTTTGTTAACTCCCCAGTTCATACTTCTTCTTCTAAACTAACCCAAGAAAAGACAAACCCTTCTTCACCACCTCCACAAATTTGAACCAACATCATATATTCTCTTGTAAAATCTAAACCGACTCATATTTCTACTATACAAACTTTTGAAATTGCCCCAACCACTTCTTCTACACCTAACCTATCTTCACAACCATCCTCAACACCCTTAATCCCTCTGATTAAGGAAGTCCCTCATACTAAGAATTATGCTTAGGAGGTAACAACGAATGTTGGTGGTGCTAAGGTAAATTTTATAGCCGAGGAAGAAACACCATCTAGTAGTAAGCCAATCCAAGAGGATATGGCTGATTTATCTATTTTGGATAAGATTAGAGAGCTAGCAAGGGCTAAGTTTCTAGCCTTAAAAATAAATTATAAATTAGATGGGGGCATTTAGCCAAGTGATACTAGCACATGAATTGATGGACTTGTCCGAGAAAAAGAAAGCTAAGAATCCATAATTTGATGATCACTCCAACATTCCTTCGGATTCAATTTATCATGAAGAGTTCAAGAAGATCTAAGGGAGTCTATTTTCCATTAGGAATCACATGGTGAAAGAAAGTGCAAAAAGCTTAATGGATAAGATGGCGCTGATCCTAACTGGGCTGATGGATTTGTTAGACATGATGTATGCCCTAGAGGTAATTAGGGCGATATGTCTTTTATTAGCTATAATGTACAAATAGTTTTGATTTATTAATAATAATCAAAGGCATTTTGTTATTAATCAGTGCTTTTTTTATTTGTATCTCTCTAGTATCATATATATTTGGATATGTATATGTGCATTAATGAAAACAAAGTTCATAACTAATTCATAGTCTAAAGTGCAAGAACTTAGTGAGAGTTATATGGAGTGAGAACTGCACATACATGTTACTATGAATATTCTAAATATCCCTGGTCATAGTTCCATTGAGACTGAACATCAATGGAGCGAATAGACTATCATGTGTAGGCTTACTCCTTGGATTAGTTCCAAGCGGATGATCTCACGAGCTGAAGGTGGTACCTTGAGTTAACACATGAATGTATTTGGGTAATACATTGGAGATCTCCATAAGATAGACACTCAAAAATAACTATATCCATGTGTTGGTGTCATGTCTTATTGCAGTAGTAGCATGAGTATCCTCAAACCTGAGATACCGGTAACCTTATGTAGGAGTTTCTATATTTTGGGTCATACTTATTCATACCCTGGCGATTAGGATGACACGGGTGATTACGGGTATATCGATGATCACATGTTGGTAAGTTGTGTAGTCAAGATGGGATCCATTGCTCCTGATATAGTAATATAATGGAGATGTACCTTAGGGCCCCTAGTTGATGTAACAAACTCATAAACCTCTGATCAGAGTATACGATTAATGGGACGGGTTTCCAATCAATCAAGATACAAAACCATTGAGTGGTGTTCTTCGTGAACAAGTCTAATTCCAGGATAGTTGCGACTATTGGATGAGCTGAGACTTGATCTGAGCTCAATAAATTGGATGGTACTTAACTTGATGAAAGGAGTGTATTGTACTAGTTACTATTACAAAACCAGATCAAATTATAGGCACGTGACGTTCCAAGTATCGAGGGATCATACGCCTTTGCTAGAAAGCCCATTTGATCATCTAGATCTATCTGGTTCCATAATGGTCTAGAACATTGAGCCTAAAGGTTCTCGAGTGGGAAGCCAAGTTTAGGTTAAACTTTAGCTACTCTATACTTTGGGATCCTATGAGGTCACACACTTTGAGTCTTTTATTGGACCATGTAAATAACCTATGGACTGGGTCTACACTAAAAATACAAGTTGTGAACTCAGTGAGAGGAATTATTAATTAATTAAAAATTCAAAGAAATAATGAAAAGATAGGAAAAAGGTTGCACGAAGTGAGCAAGGGATTTTTCCCGTTGCAAGTGGGCCCCAAACCGAACACGGGTTGTTCAAAGTGGGGCCTGCGTGATTGCCCCGCGAGCTAGCGGGGATAGCCCGTGTGCGCTAGTGGGCTATAGGTCGTAACCACTGCTACAAGGCAGTGCTTGCGCGGCCTGCATGAAAGCTCACTTGAGCACAACATGGGCTGTGTACAAGCTCGCAAGCCACAGCTTGCCACATAAGGCAAGCCCAACCGCGGGTCAACCCCTGGGTAACCCTACCCACGTGGTTGACCCACTAGTGGGATTTATCCCATCCCATGTAGAAATTTAGGGGGAGTCTATCACACCCCCTTTTTCCCAATATATAGGCTTTCAAAGCCTCATTATTTACACACACCAAAAAGCTTTAAGCTTATATCTCTCTGATTTCCTGCTCCTCTTCTTTTATTGTGTGAGATCCTGCATGAGTTTCTCCAAAACTATCTGAAGAGTTCTTTTGGAAGGCTTTAAATTTAAGTAAGCCTTCTATTTTGGATTTTTGGGTTGATTTACAAGTAGTCTAGCAACTGCTATTAATCGACGGGTTCTACATCTTCGAGGTTTTAGTCGATGAAAATCCGTGTGGATCAATGATCGCAAGGTTTTGACTATACTCGTTTTGCAATACTTATCTTCATAAATGATGCCAAAAACCTTGATCCCCACTTTTCTACCTATAATATAAAAGTTCTTAATACGAACAGGAGTTGTCAATACAGTTTATCAAATAAAAAAATGTTGATCACTCCAAGTATACAATTGCGATGTAGTTTTAAAAGGTATCGACCCCACAAGGAAGGAATTCGATTCTAAGGACCAACTAGAATTACGGAACAAAAGAAATAAGTTAATTTGTATTGGAGGGTTTGGATGATGGACTGATGAATAGACAGATGCATGAATAGATTAGAGAAGATGTAAATTATATAGATATTCCCTAAGAACAAGTTTAGTAGAGAAAAACATACAAAATCATCAAGGATATTTCATACACTAGATTACTTCAACAAACACGGTTCTAGACACTTAAATATTCAATAATTCACAGCAGAGCAACACCTGAGATGACTTTTCTAAATCTAGGGTAAATTAATTATGACACTTATAAGAACTTGGATAACAATATTACTATGCTTAGTACGGGTCGCTCTCACATAGCCATATTTAGCAAGTTACCATTTCAAAAATGCTGGATCACTAAACAGCATTAAAATCACAGATCTAGTGATTATACACAATCTTGTTAATCCCGAAATCACTCTTAAAGTTAACTCGAAAGCATACAACTTAATATAAATGACGTAAGATGAAATACTCATTATAACTCATAGACATATCATAAACTTCAAAATAAAAAGTATAAGTAGAAAACAAAGTAAAGTTGTAAAGTATGCAAATGAAAGCTAAAGTTGATCAAAACGTATCCACTCTTTAATGGGAGTAGTTAATTCTCGCAATTCTTGCATCTACTTTAAATCCTGTCTCGACTCATACAGAACCTCCGCTAGGATGCTATTATTTATGAATAATGAATAAATGATTGTTGAAGAATGAAAAATTTCATTGATAAGTGCTTTGCAATTACATTCATACAACAATCACCCAAATTTGTGGAGAAATCTAGTGATCGAAACAAGAATCGAATCACTTATACATTTTTCTCACTAAGACTTTGGACGTAGCAAAATATATATATATATATATATATACATATA
>CATIWQ010610232.1:0-13157 GCA_949673415.1 Euphorbia schlechtendalii | reverse complement strand
CAAGTCACAAAAAACCATATGCTTGCTAATAGGTCAAGTTTCTACCATAATGATAAGAGGTCTTGCATTATCCTAAGGTCCTTGAGGATTGTAATGTTAGGTTGGGGTTAAGGTGTGGATATAAAGGGAAATTTTTTGTGTCAGAAGATCATTCAATAGAGATTCAGTTTGATGACTTGTGCAACTTCTTTCTTAAATTAAGAAGACCTTGTTTAGAAACAGATTACATGAAGAGCGGAGGAAACCTTTGACTTTCAGCATATTAGAAGCTCTTTCTTGAAGTACATTCCCAACCTGAAAAATAATTTATTCACATACATCACACATAAAAAAAATTTATTTCTTTTTTTATTTTTTTCTTTTCTTTTTCAAAATTAAAAATTAAACACTGGTTGAAGTTGGCATTCTTAATGTTGTCTTCTATCTTGAGATCTTGTTACGTTTCTTACACTATTCTGACTTTGAGAAGATCTTGTCTGTTCAGAGAAGATCTTTCACTTTAAGAAGGCCATCCTACGGTTGATATTACAGTTGCCTTTGAATGATTTATATATCCATTGAATTATCTCGAGTGTTTTTGGGAAATCAAAGTGAAGGTTTTGGGGTTTTATTATGTATAAGAAACAAAGGGCTTTAATCTCAAATGTGGTTATCTAAGGGTTGATGTTTAGGTTGGCTTTTTTGTTAGAGAGGGTAATACTAATGCCTTAATCTTCCTATGCAAGTTCATATCATTAATGTGGCCTAAATAAGACTAACACATAATCATATACAATCATTACATGTATCTCCCAAAGAGAGTTCTAGCTAATGCAACAAAGTCTTGCCCACTTGGCAAGAATAAACAATCGATATATAACATGAAGGGACAACTCTAGTTCTTACCAAAATAAGGGTATGCTACTGATCTAGGGTACTTACTTGAAGTAAAAATAAAAAATTTTCAAACTTCACTTGCTTTAAAAGGTGAAAATAATCAAGCTCATCCAAATTTCTCAAAAATCATATCATTGATTGACCAAAGAATTCCTAGTTATTCACAATTTCAAGATTGAAACATTAGTATAGTAGTCAAACAAAGTTTATATGTGAATTAATATAAGTACAAGGAGAAGTAGTGAAGGTCTTCTAGCGGAACAGAAGCAGTGAAGGTCTTCTAGCAGAAAATTTAACCATATTTTCAACAAATCATGCATGATAAAATTTAATCAGAAGCATTGAAGAGCTTTAAATCAAATTTTCAAAATCTCCATCCCTTCCCCCACACTTAAAATATGCTTTACCCTCAAAGCATTGAAGAATGAAATACAAACGGGGTAAAGAAAGGCCTTCTGAAGAAAATTAAGGGAAGAAAACTTGTGTGCTGCTCACCATAGAGAGAAAAAAAAAGATTGGGAAAACCTCAAGGTCTTCCTAAAATAACATCCTCACTAGATTGTGGGATTTGTCATTAGATTGCAAACTATCTATGCTTAAGAAATCCTTGGACAGTTCCTACAAAGAAAACAAAACTTAAAACCCATGACTAAACAAAAAACAAGTAAGAAAAAATATAATAAATAAAGGGCAGAAAAGGTGGGGTTTTCCCAAAAAATTGCTTCAATTGTTGTTTGAAGCGGACACTAAATCTAAGATTGATCAAGAAGGTTCATATATGAATGTTGAAAATTATGGATGAATGTACTGATGTTGCTTTTGAAGCTCTTCCACATCTCTCCATGACATTAATGGATCTTCAATTAAAGGTTGAATGATGAAGAGTTGTGTTACTGAATTTCTTGGAGGTCTCCATGTAGACTGCTTGCCATTCAAAGTTTGTGAGCAATCAGTTTTTCCTTTACGATCAACCTCAACAAGCTCTTTCTCATCTTTAAGAATCTCTCGTTCATGCTCTTGCAAGATCTTCTCCTGATCTTCAAGCATTTCAAGTTGCCTTATGTGTTCTGGAAATGGTATCCTTGTTTGATACACAAGAAGGTTTCGCTTCGTTGGAACCATTTCTTCTAGGGAGGTCTTCTGCAATTCTGATGTTGAAGAATTTTCAGGTTGCAATCGAGGTTGCCTATCAATTTGCACAAGATCTTCATAGCATTGAGTCTTAAATATCAAGTTGTGATTAGGTTACTCATTCAACTTGTCAAATTATCCACCTGTAATATAGACATAACATCATCCATAAAAGTCTCGTTAGAATAATCAACAACCATACTATTTCCTTTGCGTTCCTCCATGGAGTTGGTCATAATGTCACTTGGGAAGACCTTTTGATCATCCTTTGACATCACTAGACTTTGTTAGTTGGCAAACTTTTGTCTCCAAGCTTTGAATTAAGGTTTGTATTTGCTTTACAAAATCCATCATCATATCTTCTAAGTAAGGTTTTGTTGATTCATGTGAAGGGGAGACCTCTTGGAAGGAATATTAAGGTTGCTAAAATGGTTGATAGGGTTATTGAAATGAAAATTGAGGTTCATGATGCTCATTGATGTCAATTTGGGATTGGGGGAAAACAAACTAAGGTTTTTGGGAAGGCATTTGAGATTGTTGGGTTAGAAAAGAAGGTTGTCGAAATAATGGTTGAGATTGCCTTGAAAGAATTTTCACTTACTTGGACAAATCCTCATGCTCCTTTAAAAGTTGTTGGACAACCTTATATTCTGTAAAATGCAAGGTCTTCTCCGAATGCCACTTGTATGTTGTGTTCACTATTTTCTCAATAAGTGTAAAGATCTCTTCGGGTTCTAGGTCCTCAAGATCACCATTGGTAAGGGTTTCAAGTTGAAATTTATGCTCATTGGTTATCCCATTGTAACAGATTTGTATTTGCATCCACAAATGTAAACCATGGTTTGGAACCCTTCTTAGTAATTCTTTGAATCTCTCCAAAGCTTGCTAGAAGGACTCCTCATCAGATTATGAAAACCTAGAGATCTCGTTTCTGAGTTGCACAACCTTAGATCCTGGAAAATATTTCATCAAGAAGGTCTCGGTCATCTGATTCCAAGTTGTAATTGAACATGGTTGCAACAATTTAAACCAAGATCTTTCCTTATCCTGCAATGAGAAAGGAAATAATTTTAACCTAACCACTTCATAAGAAAGACCACAGGTAGATTTATAAAGATTGTAAATGTCAAGAAAATCATAAAGATGGTCATTGGGATCCTCATTAAGCAATCCTTTGAATTGAACAAGTTCTTGCACCAATCTGATCATGGAAAGTTTAATTACAAGATCTTCCCCTTCTTCTGGTATCACAATGCAAGACATGTGTCCCATTGAAGAAGGTATTCCATACTCCTTTAGTTTCTTCCCAAGCATGAAGCCTTCACAATCTGCCGTCAAGAAAGCCTTCTCTCGTCTAACTTGATATGTTGCTTGCTCACAAGATTACTAGAAAGTCTTCCAGTAGTCTGCCTTTTTCTTCAGGTTGTCTAGACAAAACAACTACACAAGATAAATAAACAAAGTAAAATACACCAATCTACAATTAATTAAGCAAACTATTTAAGCGTTGCTCCCTGGCAACGGTGCCAAAAACTTGTTGTGCCCAAATGGTAATGCCTAGCAAGTGCATTAGGGTCAAGTCATAAAGTGGTAAGAACAAGGTCGTATCCCACACGGAGCAATTAAATAGTATGAAGGTTTCCCTGGTAGAGTGGTTCAGAGAGGTCTTCTATAATTCTGAAGGTGTGGTTGTTGGTTTGAAATACAATAAACTAAAAGTAATAAAAGTAATGAAAAACTTTAAAATAATAAAGAAATGTACAAGCTCCACCAACCCACATACAATGCAAGGTCTCCCTCCATGCAATAAATAAAAATACTTGATTACGTACACAGATCCAAGGTCTTTAAACAGATATCCCCAAGCTTACCCCTTGGCTACACATGGTTTTTAAGAATACTAATTTTATTCTCACCTAGGTACTTGTTAAATTAGTAATCATGCATTAAGTTCAGTTAAGCATTTAAACAAGTTAAAACCCTTAGCATGCAACCTATCTCCTCTCGGTAGAAGGGTGTTCTCCCCCTCAATCTCAAGGTATGCATGTGTCTGTTTGTGATCGAACTATAACAAATCTCCCCTAGGTACTTACTGTTATAGTCTTGTATGTTTACAAATCTCCCCTCAGTACTTATCATTATCAATAGAAAATTAATACACAAACACACAATCAATCAATAATATCAAATAAAGAGTAAATACTGCATTGGAGAAGGTCTTTCACACTGCCTGCATGCTGGTAGGCTCGGCTTGCAAGAGAATTACTCACTCATAATGAAGAAAATACTAAAATCCATTAATAAGCAAGAAATTACCAAAGTTTGTAAGAAAAAAAGAAAACTATTATATAACCTCTCAACCTTATGGCCTAAAACTAAACTAACTTTCCCCCTCTCTCCCTTTTCTTAATTGGTAGAATAAGGTGTAAATACCCACCAATTACTTGAATATGAAGTGGAAATGAAAAAAGAATAATTAAAACAATCCTTAAAGATATCAAACTCCTATTTAGTATTATTTTAATCATAAATACCTGGTTTATTAAAAATGAAAATGTAACTAAAACTTGTCCACCAAGTTGATGACAATCTTGTAAATATGTCGAGTAAATCCCTTTTTTCTCCTCTTTGGCGTGCACGCATTAGCTTTGAAGTATTCCTTATCAATTAGGATTCTTTCCCTTTTTTCTTTGTCTTTTTCTCTGAACTTTCCTATTTAGATCTTTCTATCCTGAAGGTCTTCTGGAATCCTGCAGAAACCTAAAAATGCACCAAAACATGATAAAAAGTGATATTTTATATAACAATTAAGCATATAAATGCATAATTTAATACTACTATTTTCCACCTATCACTTTTCCTCATCGTTCTTTGTCCATTCGGCTAGCACCGATCCCGATTTGATAGGAGTTCGTGCACATGATATTGGAGAGCTTCCACTTGTGAGATTTATTGGCCTCAGTATCTTAAAGAGATTACTAAGTAAGTTTATATTTGATAAATATATATTGTTTTTAAACCCTATCAATAGTTCTTGAGAATATCCTATTCGAATTCAAGAAAATTTAAATCGGTAATTGCAGTTATGTTTTCGATGGCAATTCCCCTCAATTGGTATCAAAACCTTGTTCTATTGAGGGGATTGTTCAGGTTATTTTGATTTTTATGGGTTTTCCCTCTTGATGGAAAATGTTTTAGGATTGTTCTTGAGATTTTGTAATTTTCCTCGAGTTGAGTAATTGACAAAATCAAATTCATAAATTGATTTTTGTAATTAATCGGTTTTGAATTTAGCCAAAAGATCAACTTTCTTGATTCGTGAAATTTCTTTTATTCGGTAGAAAAGGTTTCGAAATCGTTTATATTAAATTAGTTGATTTGATCTTGGTGGCTATGTTCTTGAGTTGTTGTTTATGCTTGTTAGGGTTTTATTATTATTTGTTTATAATATAATTAATTAAACTAATCACAAAAAACAATTAATAAAAGAGTCAATAATTATAACCTCCCTAAGGTTTGTCATAATACATTACTATCTCCCTGAGTTTTATTATTACAATTATAACATCCTTATGTTTTGTTTCCATCCAACTAATACCTCCTTCCATAACTTTGTTTGCTTTTCCACCCAATTAGATTATGTGACTTACCTTTATGGACAAAATTACCCTTATCTTCTTCATTTGTTAAATTTATTTATAAAACTCGGGTTAGTGTCGCACTTCTTACCTAAGACTCGGGTTGTGGTTCATCTTCGTACATGAGTTCAACACTGTAGCAATGTTTTTTTATACCCCTAGAATCATCTAAATATATGAATTTATCAATTAACATATTCTAAAACAAAATAGTTGATTTAATCATCCTTCAAAATTACAATTTACAGCAACAATAGATTGATTGAAAAGTATTGAACATCTAAAGAAGTAAAAGAAAATTCTAACAAGCTATCATATTTAAGAGCATGAATAATGTCTTTACAAATATATGTTGCGAGAATAACATAAAAAATGTAGGGATAAGTTAATTATTGAAAGTAAGAAATAAGTAATGAACAACATGTACGGAGAGAGCCACCAGAGTCTACATAGCAATAAATCGAAGATGAGTCACCATAGTCCGAGTTCTAGGTAAGTAATGTCACTAACAAGAGTTTAATAAAAAAATTTAATAAATAAAGAAGAGAAGGTAATTGTGTCCATAAAGGTATGCTAAATCATCTAATTGGATGGATAAGTTAACAAAATCAACGGAAGGAAGTGTTAGTTGGATGGAAATAAAACGTAGGGAGGTTATAGTTTTAAAGATAAAACACAGGGAGATAGTAGTTTATTATGACAAACCTCGGGGAGGTTATAATTATTTACCCTTAATAAAATAAAACGTTAATTTTTCTTGTAAAAAAAAGGAAAAGTATACTGGAAAGAATGAAATTTGATTCTGCCCAGTTTTTTTTGTTGGTCGTCCAAATGGACGTCCATGTGAGAACTCTTTTGGGCATCCAATTTACGTTCAGTGTGGATAGTGAGCTATTCGCGGGTAGGCGGGTCTGCGGTTTTGGGAGTTCCGAATTATTTTGACTATTAGTTCGTTTTGTTAAAACGATTGAACCGAATCGTGTATTTTAAAATAATGGGTATTTATAATTTAACCGGAGCCAATAATTTAAAGTGAATTGTTAGACAAAATCAACATGTATTTTATTTAATTCGGAGTTAAGTTCTAATGGTTCAAAATTATCCAAAGTCCGTTCTAAGAGTTTAAAACGGCTGAACCAAATTGTATAAAAATATTATCCTGTTATTTTGTTATAATTCGGTGTCACAAATTCAAATTTTTAAAAATTGTAAATTTAATTAATTAGAATAAAAGTTAAAGTTTTAACTTGTGACATTAATATTTAATTAAATTATATATTTTAAATGTGAAATTAGCTCAAATAGACCGTGATATCGGTTATAGCTAGGATGCTAAATTTTGTAATAGTGACACCCTAATTCGAGAAGGAGCAAAATTGTATATTTTGCAAAATGATCATTGACCATTGGGCCTTAACGGGCTTCAACTCACAATTGTCAAAATTAAGCTATTTCACCAAGTATCTCGTCTAAATATAATAGATGTAATTATAATTGTCATGATCAATGCATCATATTGGTATATATAAGTATGACTGTTACTATGTTACAATTCATTTTTGACAATTTTATGGACCCAAATATAATTTCGTTTAAATATTCAATATTTGCTAAAACCCATAAAAATTTTAAATTGTGATTTTTTACATTGATCCTCATTTTATACATAGAATACAGATACATAATATCTTAAATAATTAAATGGACCTGATTCATTATACAAGATGAAAATACTTAAATAATCCATTAAATATTAAGTCGCTCAAAAGTGTTTCCCAGATTCACATCTCTGCCATACATTGTAGCACAATGTGCAACATGCTCAGCAAGGCACATTGTTCTTAGTGGGTCACAGAGGATTATGATACTTAGTATGACTAACATGTGGAATCACGGTTTGACATGATAAGTTTTCGTTGTAACTCACTTAGGCCCAAGAACACAGATGGATAAAGTATCAATACGTCCATCAACCAAGAGTCTTTTGAGAAAAGGATTAGATAGTCTATCATACCAAAACATTCAATAATGGGTTCTACGTTCGGGCTCAGTCCAGCTCATTATTGAAAGTTTATGGATCTTGGAGAAAGCCAATAAAATCATCAACATAAACTAATCAGGATTAATTAATTTGTTTGATGGTTTTAAAGACCTTTATTTTCAACCTTATACTATTCATTCTATGCAAAAGAACAAACTAATTTCAGCCACACTAAAAAACAATCATTCTAACTGTGATATATGCTTGAATTGGACTGGCTATCTAGGTAATACGTTTTTGATTGGGCTCAAGATTTCTTTTGAGACATGAATAAAAGGAATTTGGTAGATAGGCCAAATGCTCACCGGAAAAAAATATTATATTGGTCCAATTTAGGTGGTATGTAAATTTAAAAATGGAAAGGAGGGATGTGAAACACCTTATGTTTGCTATAATGGCTTTTGAATCGTGGAAACAATTAGAGGAGATGCAAGCGTATGCTATGGTAAAGTCTCTTAAAGAGACATTTAATGAGCAACTTTATCAAGAGAGATTCTTGATCACTAAGGCATTTCAATCACATAAGATAGATACTATAATCTCTGTGAATACTGATGTACAAAATATGGAGAAACTCACTAAGAGTTTGGTTCATATTAGTGTATGACTTCATAGTTAGAACTATCTTGGCCTGTCTACTTGAATCTTATAACCAATTCATTATGGTCCACATGTCATAGATGAACATGATTGTGGTAAGTACAATAGTTTCTTTAGCTGGCCAAGGGTTCGGTTATGGAACTTGACCTGAGTTGATGGTTCATGAACATTTTAACTTAATGGCATAGATGAGATATTGATAGTCAAGGGTCTCATGATTAAATGAAAGTTAAGTCTATATTATGTTCAAAGGACATCGATATCAAATACAATTATCTTTGAAATAATATAAGAGCATGTTCTTAAACATTCAGGAGATATCATGAAGAGTGTTAATTGTTCTTCATAAAGGTATTTATAATATAGATGTAATTATCTCTCTTCAACATCTAAAATAATAATTACTTGATGTGGTTGGTTCTAGCATTGATAATGTACAGGAACTTAAGATGAAAGATTGTTGGGATCCCAATAGATGAATTCTTAAATCATAAATGGTGTTCTTTTAACGGCCATTAAGATTAAAGAATGTCACTTTAAGATAAACAAAAAATTATTTTGATTTTAAAAGGATGAAATTTGGTACTCACTTACAGGGTGAACTTTATTTCTATTTCAATCAAGGATGTTTCTAGATAGAGGTTTTCATTGATAATGAATAGAATTGAACAATCTGAGAATTGTTATTCCTTAACTTAAAAGGTTTGGAATAGTTCTTCCTTGAGTATATCAAAATGAATTTAATCTATCTCATAAATACAAAAATGGATAAGCATAAGATCCTTGATTTGGTCTATATCCAAAAGATAATTAAGCTAAGTTAATAAGAAGTACATGGATAAGTTTTCTACACAAAAAGCCTAGGATCACTTGATTGATAATCGCTTGACCATGTGAGTTCTTTTTATACTTGGTGAAATAACGTAGAAGCTATTCAACAAACTTGTAGAAGTAGCAAATAGCCTAGTAAGTGCAGTGTGAGCATGTGTAGCATATACGCTTGTTAACAAATTTTGTTGAATGAGCAGCTAACACAATGGACCCAAAACACAATGGGAGTGTGTATATATGTTTAGAAGCGTGATAGTTGGAAATAGGCATATTTCTCTATTACTCTCGGGGATAAATTTCAATTAGCATGGCTAATGAGATTAAATCCATGCACCTTGATTAAGTTAAGGGCCCTAAGAATAAAGTAGAGAAATAAACAAGTTATAATATTAAGTTTTTTTGTTTAACCAAGAAATCAATATATTTAAAACAGAATTTGAATAATTTTGAGAGAGTGTAATATGGACTCACAGCTCAGTCCTCCTAAAACACACCATTGTTTTGCAGTATTCAAGGGGAGGGAAAATACCATGTTAGACATGGTATACTCAAATAATTCATTTTGATCTCCTAAAAATCTTAAGGACATAATTTTTGACTTCTGGTTAACTACATCACACTCTTACTAAGGCTATTGAAAGAGAACCATATGTATTATGGATATGCTAAAGCCTAATGCGTCTCTCACATGATTTTTGAAAAGGTGATTATCTAAATCAAATGTTTGACATAAGATTGAGAATCTATGTCATAATATTGATGTTAGATTAGCACTAGAAAAATTAATTTAAGCTTATTTGTGAACTATCCATTAGAACCCGAAAGGGTATTGCATCTATGACCTTACTTAAACATGATATTTGAGGCTTGCAAGGGTGTTTTATAAGAGATGTCAATCTTCAAGAAAAGTAGTGGAAGCACGATTGATTTAGCAAGTTAAAAGCGCACAAATTCCTGAAAGGACAAGTCTGATTTACATTTTAACTTCATGCATTTAAAGCATAAGTTACAAAGTCACAATTAACTTGAAAAGGCATGATGGTTCACTTAAAAACTTGAGGGACACACTTTCTCAAGATTGGTGATGAATATTATCATATAGCATGGGTAAGAGGCTTTGAACCTATTGAAAATCCTTAATTGGCTTAATAGTGTAAAAGCCAAAATGGTTGAAATGTAATCTATGAATCATAATTTAGATGATAACTAAATGATCTCACCTTGAAGTTTAAGGTGATAGAATGCATTTGGAATTTTCAAGTAGTAATTCAATGATGCTTTTATGAACAATGAGTGTGTGTGATGTTAATTAGAAACATGGTCACGTTTCCAAACATTGTATTGAGATAATATAGTTATGATTAGGTTAACTGGAAGTAGATCACTAAAATTTAAGTTAATACTTTACAATGAAAGCTTTAGGTAAAATCATGACATTCTTTCGGGATGTAGAGTTACATTATTAGATCGGATCCTAGAGAATGACCTTTAGGATAGAAATATATAAAGTTAGATTTGATCCAGTCGGTTTATACCTAAAGACTAATATACTCTAGTTTTGTTAAGATTTCTAAAATGTCTAATATGAGTTGAGGGCTCTATACATTATAGGTTTTATTCTACAATAGAAATTGAGCACATAGTAGCCTTTCATGCTATAATGGGAGGGGTTTGGACTAGGAAGTTCATAAGTAAGTTAAGATGTACAGATCCTAGACATACTTGATGTTTTTCTACGATAAAACAGGGGCTAATGCACAAGCTAAAGAGACCTAATCACAAAGTTCGAACATGTGTTTAGTATATCACATGACATGTCATTACATGGGATTGACACATGAACAATGTCGTTGATTGTCTAACCAAAGTCCATCATGGATGGAGCTTAAGGTTAGGTCGGATCTATAAAAATTAGGGCAATGCTTATCTTGAACTAGTTCAAGTGGGAGATATTTGGAATTGTTGATGTGTCATAATTCTAAAGGCATTAGTACATACAGTGTCACATTATAAAAGCAATAATCTATTGTATTTATATCTTGTGCTATAATATGAGTAGAGTATCCATTGATTGATAATCATAAATGTCCCATGTCTATTTTAATCATGGGAATGAATGAAATGAAAGACTCGTATGTTGGATGATTTATAGCAATGTGGTTGCTATGTCACTTGGTAAAGTAGATCATGAATATGGGCACAAGTTAGAAACATGGGGCTGGACCAATCCACATAGCAAATTCACATGGTTGTATTTTACATACAATTTTCTAAGTAGGTCTCAATTGTCCTCAAACTTGATTTCAACTTATTACTGATGTGGAATTGAGTATGCTTTACTTTATTACTAACGGGTTCTTATATATTGGATTACAAGTATTGGTATGCTCGGTTAATTTCATGACCACATTAGTAGTAGTGTTGAAGTGATAGGATTGCAATTCGATTAGATAAATCGAAATGAATCACTGGCCACTTGATGAATAAAAGTGATAAGGATGTCCAATAAACCATTGATTTATTTTATCATTTTATTCTAGATCAAGAAATACAACGAGCTGCATAAAGAGTGACAAACACCATGCCTTTTATTAATCATATTGATGTCAGTTGACAAAGGACATTGTGAGATAACTACTGGGTTCAATATCTTTGATAGACGGTTGTACTTTGTCCCAATTGGTGAATGTAATGGTTTGCTAGAATCCGTTTATAATCTGTAGGTGAATCTAATTGCCAACATATGGACAGACCTAAAGGATCGTGCACTTAGAACTATTAATTTGAGATTTCTTGTACATGCAATGTTGTAAGACTAGATGAAGAAATAATTATTAATTAATTGACATGTCAAGTAAATGTAATTGAATAATCTATATAACTTCAAGAAATAAATTTTAGTTGATGGTATAATATAATGTAGTTTATATTACTCAATAAAGTAAAATTAAGTTGATTAAATGTATTTACATATGATACATATTTACTTGACAATTAAATAAATGCATGTGTCAAATAATTTAATTGAATAAATTTAATCATAAAGTAATGCATACTAAAATAATTAGTTAACTAAGTTTAGTTAATGAAATTAATTTGTAGTATAATAATTTATTTGATTAAATTGTAATCTTTATTTTGTAAATGGGTTAATTTATAAATTATGAAAATTGATAATTAAATTTGTTCGAGAAATTAAACTATGAAGTTTAATAATTAAATTTAAAATTAACTTTATCAAATTCATAATTAAATTAAACCTAAATCTAATTGATGAGACTATTTAAGTTAAAATGAAACAAAACCTAATAGCATTCTAATTAGCCAAAAACGTGGGAAGCCATTTGCAAAACAAGTTTCAGCTATGATATAGTGCAAAAACGTGGCAGCCTTTCATGGTGAATGGGTTTTAAAGTGTTTCTTCATCATTCTTCGTCCATTCGGCTAGCACCGGTCTCGGTTCGATATGAATTTGTGCACGTAATATTGGGAGCTTCAACTTGACAACTTTAATGACATCCGTCTCTTAAGTAAGTTTGTATTTGATAACTATATATTGTTTTTAAACCATATCAATGGTTCTTGAGAAGATCTTATTCGAATTTGAAAAAATTTTAATCGGTAATCCCATCTTCGTGGTTATGTTTTCGATGACAATTGTCCTCAAGTAAATCATTTGAGCCGAGAATAAGGGACATGTGCATTAAACATTAATAAAATATATGCCAAATATATCTTACCCTTTAAACTTGACATTTTTCTCTATGTGCCAGTTTGAATTTTCAACCGTTCTTGGCCCTATTCTCTTCAACTTCTGAAACCTGAACTGAACTGAACTAAACTGAACTTAATGGACCTGAACTGAACTTAACTTAACTTAACTTAACTGAACTTAATGAACCTGAACTTAATTGAACTTAATAATAAATATATTAATTATTAAAATAATAGTAAAACCCAATGAAATTAAATAAATAAATTATTAATAATCATTACAAATAATATTATTAATAACTACCTATATAAAATAATTAATAAAA
>CATIWQ010610204.1:0-15039 GCA_949673415.1 Euphorbia schlechtendalii | reverse complement strand
TATATATATATATATATATATATATATATATATAGAGAGAGAGAGAGAGAGAGAGAGAGAGAGAGGAAAATATAAGAGATTGAGGGATTAATGGAGTTTTTCAACCCCTTGACTTCATTTTCATGAATGAAATCTAACTTAACAACTTCTTGGATGCAAACATCAATAAGTTTCATGCAAACATCTTCATCCATAGGATATTTATCAACTTTACCCATTTTAAATTCAACAGTATCGTCTCCTATCCCTAGCTTAATTTTACCTTTTGAAACATCTATCAATGCTTTGCCAGTATGCATAAAAAAGGTCTTCTTAAGATTATAGGACACTTTTCATCATGTGCAAAATCTAGCACAACAAAGTCTGTTGGGAAAACAAATTTATCCACTTTAACTAGTATATCTTCTACTATGCCATAAGGACATTTAATTGACTGGTCATCCAACTGCAAGACCATATTTGTCCTTTTAACTTCATCATCGAGTTTCAACTCTTTGAAGATTGATAAAGGCACAAAGTTTATACTTGCCCCAAGATCACATAAACATTTTGAAAAAGAAATGTTTCCAAATTTACACGAAATTGTGAAACTTCCTGGATCTTTAAGTTTAGTGGGAATTATTGCGGTTATTATTTTACTACAATCTTCAGTTAAAGATACTTTTGATATTCCTTCTAAACTACATTTTCAAGATAAAAGTTCTTTTATAAACTTACCATAGTTAGGGATCTAAGCAATGGCTTCAATGAATGAGAGGTTGATTTCTAGACCTTTGAGTTTGTTGATGAATTCAATGAATTGCTTATCTTCATTTTTCTTCTTCATTCTATTCGGAAATGGTCATTGAGGGGGATTAACCTTTACGAATTTAGGTTGCTCATCCTCTCCTGCTTTATCATTTAATTTACTCAGATATTCATCCGGTATTTCAACAACATCATTAGCAAGCATACCCGAAGGATTTGGTTCATCTAGTAATTTACCACTACGAAGGGCTATAGCATGCACATTTTCCTTAGGATTTCCTTCTATGTTACTATGTAGATGGCCTTTTCCCCTAGATGGTATAGCACTTGCTAATTGACCAACTTGTATTTCCAAATTATGAATGGAAGATGATTGATTTTTAAACATTTGATCCATCTTATTTTCTATCTTTTTGTAACATTCTTCTGACTCTGATTGCTTATTATAAACTCCCTCTAGAAACTTGTCTATTTTACTTGTTAATTGCCCTATTCTATCAATACTTTGGTAATTCTTTTGTTGATTATCACCATACTTCCAATTAGAATTCCTATAGTTATTTCAATTATTGCCATAAGAATTCCCTTGACTTTGAATATAACTTAATTGCTCCCCTACACATGGGTTAAAGTTACACTCAAAAGCAATGTGTCTGATTTCATCACAATTTTCACATGTCAAAGGGTTATTCATACTTATATGCATATTAACTATTTTATTAGATAAAGCAGATATTTATACTTGCATAACAGAAATAGAATCTAATTCATTGACCTTTTTAACTGAACTTGAGGATGTAGATGCAGCATGTGAATGAGTAGGATTAGTAATACTTACTTATACTCTTTCCACTGGCCACATACTATTGTTACTTGCCATATCTTCCAAAAGATCAAAAGCTTCTTGACTAGTTTTCTTCATAAGAGATCCCGCAGCTATAGCATCAATTTCTCCTCTTATTGCATGATTTATTCCATTGTAGAAAGTTTGTAGAATTACATTCTGAGGTAAACCATGATGAGGACAAACTCGCTGAAGTTCCTTATAATGTTCCCAGGCTTCGTATAAGGATTCACTATCTTTCTGGGTAAAGGAAGTGATTTCTTTAATGAGTCTTGCGGTTTTTGCTAAAGGAAAATATTTAGTCAGAAAGGGAGGGCTAATTGGCTCCAAGTAGTGATTGAATTTGGGGGTAATGAATTTAACCAAATTTTTGCTTTATCATGGAGTGTAAATGGGAATAAGCGAAGTTTAACTACTTCATCAGGAACATTGGGCATTTTGAAAGTATCACAGACTTATAAAAAGTTTTCAATGTGAGAATTCAGATTTTCATTTGGTAGACCATAGTATTGCACATTTTTGCTAATCATTTGAAGTAGTGCTAGTTTTATTTAAAATTGATTTGCTGCAATTGGAGGTCAAGCAATTCCTTGATTGTTACCATTGATGGTCGGAATAACATAATCCATGAGCCTTGGTTGAGGTGGATCTGGAACTGGATTTGGATTTTCAACTTGGTCTTGATTGTTAGCCATCCTTCTTACTTGTCTCTTACACTTCCGTTTCCTTATCCTACCAAATCATTCTATTTCTGATTCGAAAGAAGCCAAACTTTCTCCTGAACTACGCTTACTTGGCATGCACACGCTAGAAGAAAAACTCAATTAATAAGCAAGAGAAAAAAAATGTTAATAACAAGATAAAATTTCTAGATTAAAAACAAAAATAAAATTAAATGTAAATGACACGTAAAATATAATTGCCCGTTCTCCGACAATTTAATCTCTAAAACGCACTTGCCTCCCCGGGCAACGACACCAAAAACTTGTTCGCCACTTTTCTACTGATAAGTTTAATAACATGTTCACAAATTTTTAGCTTTAAAGTACAGGTGTTGTCAATACCACTTACCAAATAGAAAATGATGATAACTACAAGTATACAGTTACGATGTAGTTTTAAAAGATATCGAACCCACAGGTAAGGAACCATCTTTAAAGATCAACAAGAGAAATGGAATAAAAGAAAATAAAATAAATGATTTTATTTTAGTTGGGTAGGATGAGATATGATGTGGATAAATGCATATAGATTAGAGTAGAAGAAATCAGTATAAATTATCCCTATGAACAAGTATAGCAAAGAAAACATGCAAAATCAACAAAGATATTACGTACACTAGACTAATTTAACAAATTCGGTTCTAGATATTTAGATATTCAATTATTCACTACAGAGCAATAGATAAAACGACATTTCTAAATCTAGTGCAAACGAATTAAGATGATTATATAAACCTGGAAAACAATACTACTATGCTTAGTACAGGTCACTCTTACATAGCCATATTTAGCAAGATACCATTCCAAAAATGTTGTCTCTCTAAACAACGTTATAATCACATATCAAGTGATTATACACAATCTCGTTAACCTTGAAACTACTCTTAAAGTTAAATCAAAAGCATATAACTTGATTAATATAAAAGACTCAACATGAAATACACATTATAACACATAGACATATCATAAACTTCTAAATAGAAAGTATAAGTAGAAAGAAAAGCAAAGTTGTAAGGTATGCAAGTGAAATCTAAAGTTGATCAAACCGTATCCACTCATTAATGGGAGTCGTTAATTCCCGTAATTCCTATGTCTGCTTTGAATTCGGTCTCGACTTGTACAGAAACTCCTCTAGGATGCTATTCTTTGTGAATATCAAACAAAAGAATATTGAAGAACGAAAACTTTTATTGATAAGTGATTTGCAATTACACTTATACAACAATCGCTCGAATATGTAGAGAGTCTAGTGATCGAAATAAGGTTCGAATCACTTGTACATTTTCTCGCTAACTTAGAACGAAACGAACTCTACAGGATTTTTCTCTCTATCTAAACACCATATATGCCACTCTCACACTCTCTACTACCCATTTCCACGAAATTGGTGAGGTTTGGAGCCCTATTTATTGAGTATGAAGGGTTGCGTCTATCCATACGAAGAGTTGTGTCCATTGGTGAAAGATTGCATCACTTCATTGTGATTGGTTGAGTTGATTTGATCTTATCCACAATGGAAAGGAACCTTTTTCATGATTGTTTGACTTCCAAAAGGTGTCTTTTCATTTAGCAGTTGATGGCGGTTGATGGATTTTATCCAGCGGTTGAAAGAAGATAACAGTTGACCAAAAAAATCGTTAAAATCGTGACCATGAAGTACATATCACGACTGTGAATACTTGGTTGGCAACTTTCTATTATGAAGAATACTAAGTCATGACCGTGAATGGTTGTCATGACCGTGAATTGTGTTTTTCTTTAGAATCCTCCTTGTAACTTTACTGATCTTCGACAGCTTTGATCTTAAGCCAAATCCTTAAGTTCCACGCATCTTTTTCCACCATTTTCACTCTTTTTTCATAGATTTCCAACTTTAATCATTTTACTTCCAAGATTTACCTAGTACCTGCATTTGCATTAAAAATAACTACATACCACGTGAAATCTTTTATATGAAGTATAAAAATGACATAAACAACGGTGTTTAATGTGTAAAATTATTATGATAATAAGTGTAATTATACACTTATCAAAGAACGAAAACTTTTATTAATAAGTTCTTTGCAATTACACTGATACAACAAATGCTTGAATTTGTGTAGAAATATAGTGATCGAAATAGGAATTGAATCATTTATACATTTTGCTCGCTAATACTTTGAACATAACGAAATAAAGATATTTTCACTCTCTATCTATACACGCATACTATCATTCATTGCCACTACTCATGCCATACATAACACACCATGCACAAAATTGGTGTGATTTGAACCCTATTTATAGAGTGTGAAGGGTTGCGTTTATACAAACAAAGAGTCATGTCCATTGATGAAGAGTTGCATCACTTCATTGTGATTGGATGCAAAGTCTTATCTTTATCCATAATGGAAAGACACCTTTTCATGATTGGTTGACTTCCAAAAGGTGTCTATTCATCTAGTAGTTTATGGCGGTTGATCATTGTTATCTGGTGGTTGGTAGTTGAAAAGAGATAACAAATAACCATCATAAGTCGTGACCGCAAATTACATGTCACGATTGTGACTAATGGTTGATAACTTTCTATTTTGAAGAATAACAAGCCACGACCATGAATGGTGTCACGACCGTGAATTGCAATTTTCTTCAAAATTCTTCTTGCAACCTTACTGATCTTCGACAGCTTCAATCCTAAGCCAAATCCTTGTGTTCCATGCATCTTTTTGCACCTTTTTTACTCTTTTTACATAGAATTCCATCTTTGATCATTTTACTCCCATGATTTACCTAGTTTCTGCATTTGCATTAAAAACAACTACATACCACGTGAAATCTTTTATACGAAGTATAAAATGAAACAAAACCATATAGTTTTATGATGAAAATGTCATGATAATAAGTGTAATTATACGCTTATCAACTAGATGAAATTTTTAATGCAATTTTTCTAGAAAGTATAGTGATTACAATCAAATAGAGGTGGTCTGGTAACAGACATTCCCTCCTTGAGAAGAACTGCCTGACTAGAAATGGAACTAATGTTGTTGTAAGCAATTTATGGATCTTGAATAAAAGATAATTAGTCTAAAAGTTGAGCAACTGCTCTGATACCAATTGTTAGTCCATAAACGGGCTCTTAATAATAGTAGAGGGGGGTGAATGCTCTACATTAGTTACTTTTAAGAATTTCAAAAATATTTACCAAGTTCAGTTTTTATATGCTTGTTGAGTGCAATATAAAAACTTATAAATTGCACAGCTCTTTTGGCACAGTTTATCTTCAATATTTAGCTGAGTAAGGCTACTCAGCACAGATCGGGTAATAAGAAATATATAATAGAGAGAGAATGTGATGGATGAGTTGATCACTGCTAAAGCTAAGGATTAAAGATAGAACGTCAACACCTGAGATTTATCCTGGTTCGACCCCCAGCCTACCTTTAGGCCCCCAGATACCATCTCTGAGCTTTAATTCAATAGTAATTCGTTCCTTCAATCAGCTAAAAAGCCTTCACAACGGGTAGACAAGATTACAGAAAGTACCCTCCTTTATAACTACAGCTCAACTCAATTTGGGTACCCTTCCCAAACTAACACTCATATTAAAACAGGAAAGTGAACTGGATTCAACCTATAGAGCTATTGAATCCTTAAAATGTTAATCTAAGAAAATCTCTGTATTACAAACACATATGAACTTTGATGTTTGTTAATTGCTTGCCATGGAATTTCTTTGAAAGCTTGAGTAAATTGCACAGCGTATGAGCTCTTAAGAAATTCAAGGTGATCACCAAGTTTGAACGTCTACTCCAGTCTTCTATTTATACTTTGAAGCTCTATGAAGTAGCCGTTGCAAACTTTACGGGGTTGCTGATCTTCAATTTCTCATCTCTTCAAATCTTTCGAATTTCTCGTTGGAGATAGATTCTAGGTTATTTAGAGATAAAAATTTGAACATTGAGGCATGATAAAATTCCATTGAAAATTTCTCATTTATCTTCAAGCAATCCAGTTCTGAGAGCTGCGCATGAGAATGCAACATGGAGTCTTCCAGTTGGTTAACCTTGCTAACATTGATAGTGTCGCGCGGAGACACTTGAGACACGGTGCATGATAGAGAATTCTCTTTACTTAGACTATAGTGAGGAATCCTCAACATTCAATACTAACACTTTTCGCGTTGTGAGGACCACTAGAATCTTCATTAATTTCAAAGGTTTTCTCTTGAAAAGCAACTAAGGAATATTTCATTTCTTCACTAACAATGTTAGTAGCACATGTGTCATAAAGTCTCCACATGTCAAAGAAAGTGCTTTTAATTAACTAAAAGCAAGACTTAGCACAAGCTGAGCAAAATAACTCTAAACTACGTAAAACTCAACATAGACTCAGCTTTTCCTATACTAAGCAATAACTTAATTAATTACACAGCAAAACTGAGTTGTTTTCCCTTAAATAAACTCAAGTCATCTTTATGAATTAAGAGTCTACTTAGTTTTCAATTATTTTCACTAACCTAGAAGTTTGTTATTTCCAAAACTATTAAGTACTATGAGGTATTATTAACTTGGGTTATACAGTATGTCTATAGGCATTGTTAGTTTCATCAAAATCTACATGCATAGATTCCTCTAATAAGTCGGTCCTCTTGATATATATTCTATATGCCCTGCTGTTAGTTGAGTTACCCAGAAAGAAACCTTCATTAACCTTTGGATAAAAATTTACTAGCGGCTCCTTGGTGTTAAAAATCAAGCACGTACAGCCAAATGATGTAAGATGACCAATCACAGGCTTGCGCCCTAGCCAAAGTTCAAAGGGTGCCTTCTCAAGAGTTGGGTGAATTAAAACCAAATTCATGATATAGCAGACTGTGTTAACAGCTTCTCCCACAAAGTACTTTGGTATATCATTATCACTCAGCATGGATTGAGCCATATCAACTATTGTTCTATTCTTCCTTTCTATAACCCCATTTTGTTGAGGAGTATATGAAGTAAAGAAGTTATGGTTAATACCATGCGCTGAATAGAATTTTTCAAAATGAAAGTTCTTGAATTCACTTCCATGACCACTTCGAATTCTACTAATTTTAGTTCCTAGTTCGCTCATTATCTGATTACTGAGTTTAACAAAAGACTCAAAGGTTTCATCTTTGCTACTCAATAAGACTACCTAGGTGAATTTCATGAAGTCGTCTATAACCACCAATGAAAATCTTTTTCCGCCCATGCTCATAGGTTGAAAAAGACCAAATAGATCTAGGTGGAGGAGCTCTAATAGTCTCTTAGATACTATGTTGTTTATCAATCTAAATGACTTTTTAACTTGTTTACCAAGTTGACAAGCTGAGCAAAGCCTATCTTTCTCAAACCTAATACTGGGTAAACCCATAACTAGTTGCTTTTTGGCTAGTTTGGATAGAATGTTCATATTTATATGACCTAACCTTCTATACCAAAGCCACGAGTTATCCCTCTTAGACACAAGATAAACATTAATGGAGCTCGGGGATAAATCAATCATATACACATAATTAATTTTAAAAGCAAAGAGTATAGTTGATTCAGTCTTACTGTCAATAACTGAGCAACTTATTAAGTCCAATGTAACGTTCTTGACTTTATCACATAGCTAAGCTACACGAAGCAAGTTGAAATTGAGTCTTTTGACCAGAGAAACACTAATGATGTCGTAACCAACAATATTTCCTTTTTGGTTATCTCCCAAACTAACACTTTCATTTCTTTTACACTCCAATGCGATGAACTGGCTTTCATCTCCTTTCATATATCTATAGCATCCGCTATCCAAATATCACTTTCCAGTATCATCAGCAGATCTTAGGCTCACTTGCAAAATAGTTACATTTTCTTAGGTACCCATGCTTTTGAGCTAGATCCTCCTTTGTTAACAATGCTTAGATTAGACCAGTCGTACTTATCATAATAACCATTTTTATGCCTACAGAAAGCTATGGCATGTCCATCTTTGTCGTAAAAGCCACACACTGCTTTCACTTTGGGCTGGCTCGCTTTCTTCTTTTTAGAGGAATTCTTCCTCTTAGAATTGCGAGTTTGGTTACTCAAAGTTGAACTATTTGCTGGTGGAGGATCCCGCTTCTACTTTAAAGTTTTTATCTTAGTAGTCAACTCAACTAATTACTTAGTGAGATTGATGTCACACTACGCCATAGATGGCCTGTCGCAACTAGAATACTTGGTGTTGCATGGGAGTGTTACGATTTTTGAAGAAAAAAACATTTTTCCAAACACAATTTTTAAAGTGTTCCAAAATATTTCCCAGCAGCTTTTTGTAATCATGCTTGATGATTGACATCAAAAATTAGAAACATTCTGATTTTAATAGAAGATGTGCATGTCCATAAACATTCCGATATATATTGCATAATTTTCTATGGTGGCGGCTCAAGTGCACTCCTAAGCTTGCCAAAAACTTAAAGTAATTAATATATAAGTTGAATTGTTAAGTATTGATTAGAATCACTCTAAAATTGACTAAAATGTAAGAGAAATATGTTTCACTTTGGAACCTACTGTTCTTTTGCAGGTAGTGTTTGATCATGATGGTCTGTTTCTTATTTCCACTATCCTTGTGGCTGTACAACCTGTATGCATTTAATCATGTAGATTTTATCGAACTCTGCCTCACTTCACTAACGATTCCAAGTTCATCCCTGGAGAAAGACTTAAAAAACAATAAAATTCGTTGCTTATGAAGATGATAAGAGCAATGTTTCACATGCATGGCGAGTGGTTTAAACTTCAGATGTGTAAAGATCGATTTGAGAATCTTTTGAAAATACTATATACTTTGTAATATTATTTTTAGTTTGTATAGTATTATGTACTTTGTAGTTCTCGTTTGAATTTGTATACAATTGAATATTATGGATTATGAATTAATTTAAATAAATAAATTTCAATTTTTTTGAATTATGGCATCAATTAAGTGTTTTATAAATGTGTTGCAATAAGTGTAAAAAGTGTTTCAAATGCGACATAAGTGTTGCAAATATGCTAAAAGTGTTATAAGAAAAGAGTTGTGAAAAAACAACAAAAGTGTTACGAAAAAAACTAACAGACATTAACGTTAACGGTAACGAGTGTTTTTTGCAACATAACAGAAGCGTTGCAAGTACTAAAAAAAGTGTTGCAAAAAGTCACTTGTCGCAACACATTTCTTAGTGTTGCGGAAAAAAAGAAATGTGTTGCGAAAATGACTTTTCGCAAGGGAAGCATCACCAACAATTTTTTTCATGGAAAAGTGTTGCGATAAGTGCTTTCGCAACACTTTTGGCACTTTAGGCAACATATTTTTGTTATTGCAACAGACCATCTATGGCGTAGTGTCATGACATTCATGATATTCAGCTTTTTCATGAAGAAAGCAGATATCAAGAGACAATGAAGCCATTGTGTCTTCCTGGTCTTCACTTCTCCTCACTAGCTATTTGATGTTTTTAACCGACTTATTAGTCAAACTCATTACATCAAAGAGTACCTAGGTGAACACTTCAATTGACAAAGGGATTTCAGAATGTACCTCAGGTTTTGAGTTCTTCCCTTTGTGCTGCTCAACTTCAGAGTCAGCAGCGAATTGGTTGCTCTTAGAAGCAAGATGTTGAGCTCTCACCCCTTTCCTTCTCAATTGCCAACAAGTGCCTCATTCTTCGAAATTACTCCACGGCAAGTGCCTCATTCTTCTTGGCTAACCTCTTCTTGAATTTATCCTTTTTGGATTTTAGACATGATGGTAAAATATGCTCTTTCTCACCATAGCCAAAGCATTTAATATCTTTGTTGTGCTCCTTCCTTGGTCCTTCTTCAGCTCCACGCTAGTGCTGAGTTAACTTAGTTGTATCGGGAAACTTCTTCTTGGTTAACTTCTTATCCTTCTTCATGAAGCACTTGAATCGCCTTGTAAAAAGTGCCATTTGCTCATCTAAGTCACTGCTGGTGGATTCTTTTGATGAGTCAGCTTTCAAGACAATGGTTATGCCCTCTCTCCTTGCCTTTACTCCTTTTAGAGTTATCGGTGTATTTCCTCAAGGACATTTCCTGAGTCAACAAGGTTCCTATGAGCTCATCATAGATATAGATCTTCGGGGTTGTGAGCCTCCTCGATCATGCTCTTCTTAGCACCCCACTCTATAGTGAGAACTCAAAGAATTTTCTTCACTATCTCTTCCTTTGTGAACTCGTTGCTTAATCATTTTAGCTCATTAAAAATATTAATGAACCAGGTATTCATTGAATACCCTTGATGATGCGAATCTAGAATGGCTCATACTCTTTGAGGATGACGTTGGTCTTAGACTCCTTGACCTTGTTGGTTTCCTCATAGGTTATCTCCAGCTTTCTCCAGATTTCTTATGCTGTCTCACAACCCAAGACCAGGTTAAACTTTGTAAGATCCAACGCATAATGTAAGTAGTTGATGGCTACCGCATTCTCCTTGAGAAGCCTAAAGTCAACTTCATCGTAATCTTCTAGATCAACTGAGACTCCTACCCCATTCTCAACAACACTTAGAATTCGAAGACCACGTTAGATAGCTAGCCATGCTTGTATGCTTTATGACTGAATGAAGTTTTTCATGCAATTTTTCCAAAACGTATAATGATTTCCATAAAATAGTGGAGGCCTGATTACAGACATTCATTCTTTAAGGAAGCCAGACCTAAAACTATTATAAGCCATTTTAGATCTTTAACTCAAAGATGATAGTCTATAAGTTGAGCACTTGCACTGATACCACTTGTTGGTCCAAAACAACTTAATAAACACATAAGGGGGTGAATCCTTTACTTGGTTCTTTCTAGATTTTATAAAAAAAATTGCAAGTTCAGTTTTTATATGCATGTTGAGTGAAATGAGCTAAGTTTATTTTAAAAGCTATAAACTACTCAACTTCAGACACTTAGTTTATCTTCAATCATTGCTGAATACTTTACCTAGCTTTGATTGGTTTTTTTAAGTAGAACTTATAAAATAAAGAGAGTGATGAATGAGCAGAACGCTATAAAGATAAATGACAAAGGATAAAAATTCAACACCATAGATTTTATCCTGTTTCGGCCCCAAGCCTACCTCCAATCCCCGGATTCCTTTCTAAGCTTTAATCCACTAGTGTATCCTTCCTTCCTTAGGCGGAGAAGCCTTTACACTAGGCAGACTCTATGATAGAGATTACCTTTCTAACTACCACTCAACCATAATTTAGGTACCTTCCTAAACTATCACTATGATTTTCAAAAAGAAATTACAAACAGAGGATTCAACTTATAAAATACGTTGAATCCTTTACAATGTTTAATCTAAAATGTGATTCTCTTTATTACAAACTGATAGGAAGATTTTGTGTTTGCTTGATTTAGAATTTCTAAATGCTGGGAATATTTGGATAGTATTTCAACTCTTAAGAAATTTTAGGTGATTCACCAAGTTTGAATGTCTTCTTCAATCTTCTATTTATACTTGAAGTTCTTGGAAGTAGCCATTGCAATCTTCTCGTAATAACTTTATCTTCAATTTCTCTTCTTTTCACAACTTTCAAAGGTTTCTATTTGAAATAAATTCCAGGATATTTAGAGATAGAGATTTTGAACATTGAAGTGCGAGATTAATTCGTTAATCTTGATGAGTCAAAAACTCGTTTATTTCAAGAAATTGTGTTCTGGTAGAGATATGTGAGAGATGCAACGTGGAAATCTTATGATTTATCAAGATGTTGACATTGTAGAGTTGCGCGTAGACATTGAGAAACAACGAATGTCAGAGGATTCCTTTTATCTTGGACTTTAGTGAGGATTCTCAACTTCGATACCTTTTTGGAGCTTGATTTATAACTCAAATGCTCTTTTGGTGTCTGAACTATTGAAATTGCCTATTTGGTGCCTGACATATTGAATTCTAGCCTGTTTAATAACTGGTGTTAACATAGACAAATAATGACAGGTGCATACAGGCCATGCGAGACCCTTAAGCGGATTATATCTGCCTGGAGCAGAGAAAGATATTATGATGAGGCTAGGAATGTTCCTGCCACTCCAGGCAGATCCCATCTGCCTCGAGAGTAAAGCCTTGGTGATCATCCAAGTGGATTGAATCCACCCCAAATTTGGAAGAAACCAAGTCTTCCCTCAATCTCAGAGAGATGTTCAAGCAGTCATAAGGATGAGTCGGCTTGTCCGCCTGGACCGACTCCGACGCCTCGGGAGCACAGAGTTCAATTAAGAGTCTAATTCCACAAAAGAGACCTCAATAATTAGAACTCCCAATTCAAATAAACTTTATCTTATCAACAAGATAAAGATTCACTCAAGCTAGAACTCTAGTTGATTCATATATTAAATCAGACCAAGAGACGTTTAAGGAGTATAAAAAGACCCTTTGGGTCACCATGCAAAGGTATGTATTCTAAAAAAAACAAAAATACTCCCTTCCTCCTCTCTTAAATCTGATTTAACTTAAGCATTGGAGAGGCTACGCCGGTCACACGGCTAGTCCCCTATAGCGACAATTATTTTTTTGCAAGATCCTTGAGCACAGCTAAAAGGAGTATTGGATTCAACTTCAGTCAGCAAGTTAGCGCGTGAAACCACGTTTTAGGCTAATTTAACATTGGTGTGGTGAGCGTGGACTAAATTTACTTGCTCAGGTGAGAATCTCAGTTCACATAAACATTTTGGTAATTAGAGAATTTTAGTTCTTAGTCAGTCTCAAATAGCTTGCGACGGAACTGGCAATCATCCCCCAACCACGGGGATAACTGTCACGGGAGTACCATCACCTAAGACTGGCGAACGCCCCCAAGGTGATGGACTCGTCAGACGAGACAACCCACTCCTTCAGTTGCAACAAAAATAAAAAATCACCCCGGAAGAGATGGAAGCATATTGGAAATCAGTCATTGAGACATACATCTCCTCTGGTGTGATGTATGGCAACTTGAGCAAAGTTGGTTTAGTCATATCCAAGCATGACACAATACCACTGTGAGCGGATGACACGGAGAGGTACGCCGAGAGCGGGCGAAATGAGAGGCGAGGTCCACCTGGGTGTTTATAAAAAGAAGCACCGGGATCGGGGACCCGAAAAAGGTTGAAAGAGAGAGAGCGAAAATGTTTTTAAATCGGTTCAAACCTGAATCCACTGTATCTTACTATGGAGTCGCCACCTGGATTAGCTCTTTCCAGGAATTAGAGTCATGTGAGACTTAATGTCCGGGGGACGGTCCACTAAGACACAGAGATACGTGTCCTATTTCTTAGGTGATCACATTATATTACATTACAGAAAATCATATTTTCTTAATCGCACATATTCGCACTTAGTTCATTTTTAGAGTTTAAATGCATGATTTACGTATGGCAAAATAATGAACCATCCACAAGGTGAAATAATAAACCATCCACAAAGCAGTAAGCAAATGCGGAAAATAAATGCGAAAAATAAAGATTACAAGGCTTCCAAAAATCAGGGGATGCAACCGCCCGCTAACCTATTAATTACATTTCCCCAAAACAAATAAAATTACAATACCCGAAGGAAAATTAAAATCCTAAACATACATCTAACCTGCATCCACAAAGGTTAGCACAAGGGATATCACATATGTTCGATTTGATTTTAGCAAGGCCCGTGTGGCGTAATTAAAACATCGATGGTTTAAAGTTGGTATTTTAAATAAAAATAGTTCATTTTTATTTACATGTATGTTGATCAATTTTATTAGTGAAAATGATCGCATGGCATAAGGTGAGGTCTATTATCCGGGAATAATTTTAATTCCCTTCGTTGGGGTATTCTAAAAAAACAGAAAAGAAATAAATATGAAGAAGAGAATTACAACATTATTTACATAAAAAGAAATAAAAATATTCATAGGTCCACAAATAAAATCAGAAAAAGATGAAGCAGACGATGAGCGCGAAATTCAAAGTTCTAGGAACTCAGAGGTTTACCCTTGCAGTTTGAATCCACTTCGGCGAATCTGTTTGATCCCCGGGGGCTTTTCTCGTTCGTTTCGGTTTAAGTTGTAGTTTAATTGGAAAATAAGTGTTTATTTATCCAAAAGATAATTAGACTTGGTAACTAAATTTGTTTTAGACCCGAGAATATCTGAGGATATTTAAAAGAAAAGTAGATGGAAAAAAGATTTGAAAACAATTAAAATTTGGAATCCAAACGTCTTTTGGATCCGAATATATTTGAAGAAAGTATTTATCCGAAAGATAATCAGACTCGGGTTCTAAATTTGTTTTAGACACAAGAATATCTAAGGATTTTTAAGAAATGTAAGAAAAAGAATGATTTGAAAATAATTAAGATTTGTGATCCAAATGTGTTTTGGATCCAAATAATTCAAGAGAAATTGAAATAAAATATTTTTGGTATTTTTCTCGTTGTCTTTTTCTCTGAAAATCTAATTTTTTTGTCTAAAATTTCGAGCCCCCTTCAATCCAAAAAAGTCCCGAATTTATAGAAATTCGAAATGGACTAAACCAAGCTCGCCAAAGAGTTCAGCGAGGGTGGTAACCTTAGGGCTCTGTGGAGTTTAGCGAGGTACCCAAAGAAATCCCAATGCTACAATGCCCCACTTTTCCTTTTCTTTTTTTTAATTAATTAGTATTATAATATATATATATATATATATATATATATATATATATATATATATATATATATATATATATATATATATATATATATATATACA
>CATIWQ010610149.1:0-40272 GCA_949673415.1 Euphorbia schlechtendalii | reverse complement strand
GTACTATCTTTTCTCATGGAGGCAGATTAGTACAAGAGAGAGTTTCGCGGTAATAAGGGTACCTTAGACTTATGGGCTAATCCCGTCTATTGCAATGCGTTATTATGAATATGTCATAATTAAGAGAAAACGGAATAATGTAATAATAATTTTCGGCACTTATCCAAAATCTAAAACCTTTGAAAAAACAAGTTTTAGAAAAATCCCCAGCAGAGTTGCCACTGTGAGCGGATGACACAGAACGGTGGGCCGAGAGTGCACGAGATGATAGGCGCGGTCCACCGAGGTGTTTGAAAAAGAGAAAAGCACCGGGTCGGGGACCTGGAAAAGAAGGTTGAAAGAAAAAAAGGCGAAAATGTTTTAGATCGGTTCGAACCCGAATCCACCATCTCTTAGTGTGGAGTCACCACCTGGATTAGCTCTTTCCAGGAATTAGAGTCCTGTGAGGCTTAACGTCCGGGGGACGGCCCACCAAAACACAGAGATTCAGGTCCGGGATAAGTTGCTTATTTCTTAAGTGATCACAATATATTACATCTACATAAAACCATTTTCTTTTAATTGCGCATATTCGCACTTAAGTCATTTTTGGAGTTTAGATGCATGGTTCACGTATTGTGAAATAATAAATCATTCACAAAGCATAAAAATAAACCATCCACAAAACAGTAAGTAAATGCGGAAAGTAGATGCGGAAAATAAAAATTACAAGGCTTTCAAAAATCGGGGGATGCAACCTCCCGCTACCCTATTAATTACATTTTCCATAAAATATGTGCAATACCCGAAGGAAAAATAAAAGCCTAAACATACATCTAACCTGCATCCACAAAGGTTAGCACATGGGATATATCACGTATGTTCGATTTGATTTTATCGAGGCCCGCGTGGCCTAATTAAAACATCGACGATTTAAAGTTGTTTATTTAAATAAAAATAGTTCATTTTTATTTACACGTATGTTGGTCAATTTTATTAGTGAAAATGAACGCATGGCAAAATGTGAGGTCTGTTATCCAGGAAAATATTTTATTCCCTTCGTGGGGTATTCTAATACAAAAAATAAAAAAATAAGAAATAAAAAGAAGAAGAAGAGAATTACAATATTTAAAACAAAATAAAATAATTCCTAGGTTCACATGTAGAAAGAAATTAAGAAGAAAAGGAGGAACACGAAATAAGTAGCTCTAGGAACTCAGAGGCTTTACCCTTTTGGCGTGAATCCAGTTCGGCGAGTCCGTTCGATCCCCTAGAGCATTCCTCTTTCGTTTTTGTAGTTATTGTGATTTAATGTAGAAAAGTAATTGTTTGGTTGGAAAATAAAGTGTTTATTTATCCAAAAGATAATCAGACTCGGGTTCTAAATTTGTTTTAGACCCGAGAATATCTGAGGATATCCAAAGAAAAGTAGATAAAAAAAAGATTTGAAAATAATTAAAATTTGGAGTCCAAATGTCTTTTGGATCCGAAAATCTTTAAAGAAAATATTTATCCAAAAGATAATTAGACTCGGATTCTATATTTGTTTTAGACCCGAGAATATCTAAGAATTTTTTAGAAGTGTAGGAAGAAGAATTTTTTGAAAGTAATCAAGATTTGAGATCCAAATGGGTTTTGGATCTAAATTATTAAAGAAAATATTTTTAGTGTTTTTCTCGTTGTCTTTTTATCTGAAAATCTAATTTTTTTGTCTAAATTTTCGAACCCCCTTCAATAAAAAAAGTCCCGAATTTATAAAAATTCGGGATGGGCTTAAACCGGGCTCGCTAAAGAGTTCGGCGAGCCCCCCACCCTTGTTGAACTCTTCAGCGAGGGTCAGCGAGGGTACACCCTCGCTAAACTCTTTAGCGAGGGTGTGGTCCAAAGAATTCTTATGGGCCACGTTAACAGTAACCTTTTTTTTAAATTAATTAATTTATATATATATACACACACACACACACACACACACACCTAGATTTCCAAATAACCCAATTAAATTATTTTGGATCCTTAAAAAATTATTTATGTCCCTTAAAAATATTTAAAGTCCTTAAATTTTCATTTTGAGGCTTTTAAATATTTTCTATGGTCCTAAATATTTATTTAAGGTCCCAAACATTATTTATTTTGACGAGGAGAACTCCTATTTGAAGATCGTTGGACGGTCGAAAATCGTGTGATTCAAGGATAAATATCCCGAAAAGCCATCATCATTGAACGCGCGAGCTGGTACAAAATCCCGTGCTCAAAGGGGGCATTTGTAAAAAATCCCAAAAATCCAAAAAAAATCAAATAAATTAAAAAATTTGAAGAATATGAAAATTTTTCTTGATTTTGTGTTGTTTATACCTTATCCATACATGTACTATACTAACATATATTCCAAGGTTATTGTGAGTGTTAGGTATTACAAGTTCGATGTTGGTGCATATTTCGAACAAACTTTTTGTTTCGAGTATGAGCACACGTTGAGAGTGTGAATGCTTAGGTAAATTGGCACAACATTTAGCATTTGGCAAGGATGAGTGATGAGTAACATTCGAAAGCAACATTCTAAGTAAGTTTCTATATATATTTCAATGCAACATGAATTAGTATAAGTTATATTGTTTTAGTTTAATGCTACTGATAAGTTTTGAGTGGAGTAATATCTAGTAGTGTTCTTACTATAAGTTTTATATGCTATTTTCGAAAACGTCTAATAAGTATTGAGTGTGTTTAAAGTGTAAGGAAACTATAGCCATAATACTTTGAAAGTGATCAATAAAGGATGAGGGTATTAAGAGAGAAAAACAAAAAAAGAGGAGGATAACCAATGAGTTATGCAAAAGGTGAGGAATGGTCCGGAGCAGAAACGGCAACCATTCAATGAGTGAAAAAAAGAAAAAGTAGCATAGCACGAAAAATGGGTGAAAAGTACGAATCTGTACTTCAAAAATATATGCTTAAAAGAAAAAAAATGATAGAAAGTGGTATAGAGTATAAAATGCAACCACTAAGAGTGTTTTAGCATCCTAGGTTACTTAAAAATGCCTTGAGATCAATCTTTTCAAAGTGTGCTCCCTTTGTCCTTTATACTTGATACTATACTTAAGAGAAGGTAATATTTGAGTGAGCATATAATGCTTGTATGAAGACGCAATTCGGTTGGCCCTCTATTAAGAGCAAAGGTATGCAACTAGAATATATAAATTGCACATTACTAATTTGTGGGAAATTTCAAACACTTGAATCTTATGCAAAGTGGGATGTGGTACTCATTACAATAGTTTTTCGCCAAATGAGGTACGAACTTGAATTACTATTTTATACACTTCTACTGTGTTTACCTTGAGGACAAGGCAAAAGTTAAGTGTGGGGGTGTGATAAGTGTATAATTACACTTATTATCTCGATATTTTTACTCATTAAATGATGTGGTTTAGAGTCATTTTATACTTCATATAAAAGATTTCACATGGTATGTAGTTGTTTTTGATGCAAGTGCAGAAACTAGGTGAATCTTGGGAGTGAAATGATTAAAGATGAAATTTTATGTAAAAAGAGTGAAAAAGGTGCAAAAAGATGCATAGAATGTAAGGAAATGGCTTAGGATCGAAGTTGTCAAAGATCGGTAAAGTTACAAAGAAGAATCATGAAGAAAAGCATGAGTTGCAACCATGTCATGATTGTGATTATAATTCACGATTAGATAAGTCACGCTCATGACTATCTCTCAGGATCGTGACTTATCATTCTTTAGAAGCATTAAGTTAACAACTTACATTCACTATCACGACATGTATATCACACTCGCCAATGTGACGGTTTTTGGTTAACTCTTCTCAACTACCAACCGTTCGATAACAACGATCAACCGCCATCAACTGCTAGATGAAAAGACACCTTTTGGAGGATAAAGAGGCATGAAAAGGTGCCTATACATTGAAGATAAGGATGAAATCTTACATCCAATCACATGAAGATAATGCAATCCTTCACCAATGGATGTGACTATTTATTTGGATGAACTCAACCTTTCACACTCTATAAATAGAGGTTCAATCAACCAATTTTGTGAGGAATGGTAGAGAGCATAATAGATGATATGCGTGATACACGTTAGAGAGTGAAAGTTATAGATTTCGCCAAGTTCAAAGTGTTAGAGGGAAAAATGTATAAGTGATTCGATTCTTGTTTCGTTCACTAGATTTCTCTACAAATTCGAGCGATTTTTGTATGAGTGTAATTGCAAAGCACTTATCAATAAAAGTTTCTATTCTTCAACATTCATTTATTCAATATTCACAAAGAATAGCATCCTAGCGGAGGTTCTGTACGAGTCAAGATCGAATTTAAAGAGACACGGGAATTGCGGTAATTGACGACTCCCATTAAAAGAGTGGATACGGTTTGATCAACTTTAGCTTTCACTTGCATACCTTACAACTGTACTTTGTTTTCTACTTATACTTTCTAATTCGCAGTTTATGATATGTCTATGTGTCATAATAAGTATTTCGTCTTGCGTCTCTTATATTTATAAAGTTATATGCTTTCGAGTTAACTTTAAGAGTGATTCCGGGGTTAACAAGATTGTGTATAATCACTAAATCTGTGATTTTAACACTGTTTAGTGAGCCAACATTTTTGGAGTGGTAACTTGCTAAATATGGCTATGTGAGAGCGACATGTACTAATCATAGTATTATTGTTATCTAGGTTTTTATAAGAGTCATAATTCGTTTACCCTAGATTTAGAAAAGTCATTTAATGTGTTGCTCCATGGTGAATTATAGGATATTTGGGCTTCTAGAACTGATTTTGTTGAAGTTATCTAATGTTTATAACAACTTTGATTATTTTGCATATTTTACTACTACACTTTTTCTTAGGGAATATCTATATGCTTTGCATCTAATCTGTTCATGCATCTGTCCGTTAATCAGTTTACCAATTAAATAATTCAACTTATTTTATTTTCTTTTGTTTCGTAACTCCATTTGATCCTTAGAACTGAATGTGGGATCGATATCTTTTAAAACTACATCACAACTGTATACTTGTAGTTATCATCATTTTTCTATTTGATAATTTGTATTGACAACACCTATTCATATTTAGAACTTTTATATTATCAGTAGAAAAGTGGCGAACAAGTTTTTGGCACTATTGCTGAGGATAAGTCTTGCGAAACGAGTATAGTCAAAAACTTGCGAACACCCACGCAAGCGCTGCCCAACAGCTCTTGCGGGCCTACAACCCACCAACATGTGTTGGCCTTGTGCCAACGCATGGTAGCGGCCCGCGAGCAATTATGCTCGTGAGGCTGCCGCACAGGCCCCACCCCACGAACATCTTGTGTTCCCGGGGCCCACTTGTAGTGGGAAAAATTTCCCTTGCTCTGCCCGTGCAATTTTTTCAACTCATCTCTTTCAATCCTTTAATTATTATTTGGTCAAACCAATTAATAATTCATGCAATGATTTTGAATTTCCTTATATTTTCAACATATATCAAGTCTATAAGTTCTTTACATAGTCCGATAAAGGCCCAATGTATGTGACCTCATAGGATCCCGAAGTATAGAGCCACTAGGGGTAACTTAAAACTTGGCTTTCCATCTAGGAACCTCTAGGCTCAATGTTCCAGACCGATATGGAACCCGATAACTCTAGACGATCAAACGGGCTTTCTAGTAAAGGCTATGATTCCCCGATACTCACGTCATGTGCTTGTGACTTGATCCGGTTCTGCAATAGTAAACAGTACAATACACTTCCATCAAGTTAAATACCATCTAGTTTATTGAGCTAGGATTAAGTGTTAGCTCATGTAATAGCCATAGCTATCTTGGAATTAAACTTGTTCACGAAGAACACGACTCACCATAATGTATCAAGATTGACTAGATATGGACTCAGCGAAGCTGAGTAGCTTTTATTTCATCAAAGCTGAGTTCTTTGACACTTAGGAAATATACATAACACACGTATGTTTAACTCTATCTGTGAGAGATGGAATATTTTGTTAGTGCTTTTTCAGGTAAAAAAGCGCTTAAATTGAAAAGGATGTTCAAGTGATCCTCATAATGAAAAAAGGTGTTAATAAGGAATGTTGGAGATTCCTCGCTAAAGTCTAAGGGACAAGGCATCTTTTGACATGCGCCGTTTTCTAGTGTCTCCGCGCTCCTCTACAACCCCAGCTATCAGACTAATCACAAGCTTCCACATTGCATCTCGCACGCCTCTCTATTAGAATGGAATTGCTTGAAGAAATGAGTTTTTGATGCATCAAGACTAACGGATTAATCTCGCACTTCAATTTTCCAATTCTCTCTTTCTAAATGTCTTGGAATTTATTTCGAACGGACAAATTTGAAAGTTGTGAAAAGAAGAGAAATTGAAGATAAAGCTAAGACGAAAAGTTTGCAACGGCTACTTCTAAGGCCTTCTAGTATTAATAGAAGACCAGCAGATGTTCAAACTTGGTGAATCACCTTGAATTTCTTAAGAGACGAAATACTATCAAAATATTCCTAGCATTTAGAAATTCCAAATCAAGCATTCTAAACAAACACAAATGGATCAATTAATCTTTAATAGAGAGAATCAATCTTAGATTTAACATTGTTAAATGATTCATTGATATTTCTTATTCAAATTTGAGTGACATTTTAGGAAGGGTACCTAAACTATGGTTTAAGAGGTAGTTAGGAAGGAAGGTACTTTTTGTAATCGCTTCTACTTGCTGTAAACGCTTCTCAGCCTAAGGAAGGAAAGAAACACTAGTGGATTAGAGCTTAGAAAGGAATTCGAGAACTGGAGGTATGCTCAGGTCCGAACCAGGATAAAATCTTAGGTGTTAAGTTTCTTACCTTTGTCGTTAGTCTTTATAACATCTTATTCATTCATCATTCTCTCTGTTTTACTAGTTAAGCTTGAAAAACCAATCCAAGCTAAGTAAAGTACTCAACACAGATAGGGGGTAAACTAAGTTAGTGAAGCTGAGTAGTTTATAGTTTTTAGACCTGCACTCAGCTTAGAGTTACTCAACACACATCTAAAAACTGAACTTGGAAAAGAATTTTGTAAATCTTAAAAAGAACCAAGTAACTGCATTCACCCTCCTCTGTTGTGTAATTTAAACTATTTCAGACTAACAAGTGGTACAGAGCAAGCTCTCAACTTTAAAACTCATCATCTTTGAGTTAAAGATCCTAATAACTTGCAATAACTTTTCTTCCGACCCAGGACAAATAACACTCCTTAAAGAAGGAATGTCTGTAACCAGACCTCCACTCTTTGATGGCTAACATGGTAAATTTTGAAAAAATCGCATGAAAAACTTTATCCATTCATAGGGCATGTAATCATGGCTAGCTATTGAGCTTTGCCCTAGAGTTCCCACAATTGTACGAAATGTGGAGCAAGTCCCAATTGATCTAGAAGACTATAATGATGTTGACCTAAGGCTTCTCAAAGAGAATGCAGAAGACATCAAATACTTACATTATGCGCTAGATCTTACAGAGTTTAACAGGGTCTCAGGCTGTGAGACAGTGCAAGAAATCCGGAGAAAGTTGGAGATCACTTATGAGGGGACCAACAAGGTCAAGGAGTCCAAGATCAACCTCATGCTGAAAGAGTATCAGCTGTTCCAGATGGGAGCTAGCGAGGGTATTCAATCAATGAATACCAAGTTTATTAATATCATTAATAAACTAAAGAGATTGAGAAAGGAACTCATCAAAGAAGAAATGGTGAAGAAGATTCTCCGTATTCTCACTCTTGAGTGGGTGCCAAGAAGAGCACGATCGAGGAGGCTCACGATTTGAAGACCTATAGCTATAATGTACTTATAGGAACCTTGCTAACTCAAGAGATGTCCTCGAGGAAATATATTGATGACTCTAAGAGGAGTAAATGCAAGGAGAAAGAGGGCAGAGTCATTGCCCAGAAAGTTGACTCATCGGACGAATCCACCAGTAGTGATTCGGATGAGTAGATGGTACTTCTAACAAGATAATTCAAGCAATTCATGAAAAAGGATGGGAAATTCCCCAAGAAGAAATTTCCCAGCAAAATCAAGTCAACTCAGCACAGGGCGAAGCTGAGGAAGGACCAAATAATGAGTACAGCAAAAACATAAAATGTTTTGGCTATGGAGAGAAGGGTCACATCTAGTCGTCCTGTCCTAAATCTAAAAAGGACAGATTTAGGAAGAGGTTTACCAAGAAAAATGAGGCACTTGTTGCCACCTAGAGCTATTCCAAGGAGTATTCATCATATGATGAAGAAGATACAAATTCTGTTAACCTCTACTTGATGGTGATTGAGAATAAAAGGGGCGAGAGTTCATTATCTTCTTTCAAGAGCAACTCATCCACTGCTGATTTTGAAGCTAGGCTCAATAAAGGAAAAAACCCGCAAATTGAGGTACATCTTGAAATCTCTTTATCAATAGAAGAATTCCCCCAGGTACTCTTTGATGTGATGAAGTTGACTAATAAGTTTGGCAAAAAACATCAAAGAGCTAGTGAGGACAAGTGAAGATCAGGAAGACACTATCACTTCCTTATCTCTTGATACCCGCTTTCTTTAAGAAAAAGCCGAGTATCATGAATGTCATAACATCAAGCTCACTAAGGGATTAGATGAGTTGATTGCTGAGATAACAGCTTTAAAGGAGAAACGGGTTCCTCCTCCAACCAACAGTCCATCTTCGAGTAACCAAACTTGTAATTCTAAGAGGATTAATTCCTCTAAAAATAAGAAAGCGAGCCAACCCAAAGCAAAAGCAGCATGTGGCTTTTGTGGTAAAGCTGGTCTTGCCACAATAATGTGTAGGCATAAAAATGATTATTATGATGAGTATGATTGAACTAATTTAAGCACTGCTAACAAGGGAGGACATAGATCCAAAGCATGGATACCTAAGAGAAAGTAACTATTTTGTAGGTGAGTTTAAGGTTCGCTGATGACACTGGAATGTGGTATTCGGATAGTGGATGCTCTTGGAATATAATGGGAGATGAAAGTTGGTTCATCTCATTGGAGTGTGAAAAGAATGGAAGTGTCAGGCTCCACTGACTCAACTATACTCTTTTCTCCTAGAATTAATAATGTGTATATGATTGGTTTATCCCTAGGCTCCACTAATATTTATCTTGTATCTAAGGAGAATAATTCATGACTTTGGAATAAAAGGTTGGGTCATATAAATATGAACATTCTGTCCAAATTAGCCAAAAGAAACTAGCTGTGGGTTTACCCATTATCAGCTTTGAGAAAGATCGACTTTGCTCAGCTTGCCAGCTTGGTAAGCAAGTTAAAAAGATGTTTAGGTCTATAAAAAACATAGTAACCAAGTGGCCGTTGGAGCTCCTCCACCTAGATTTATTTGGTCTTGTTCATCTTATGAGCATGGGTGGAAAAATATTCTCTTTGGTGATTGTGGATGACTTCATAAGATTCAGTTGGTTAGTCTTGCTGAGTAACAAAGATGAAATCTTTGAGTCTTTTATCAAACTCAGAAATCAGATAATGAATGAATTGGGAACTAAAATTAGTAGAATTTGAAGTGATAATGGATGTGAATTCGAGAACTTTCATTTTGAAGAATTATGTTCAGTGCATGATATTGACCACAACTTCTCTACTCCTTATACTCCTCAACAAAATGAGGTTGTAGAAAGGAAGAACAAAACCATAGTTGAAATGGCTTGATCCATGCTGAGTGATAACAATCTACCAAAGTACTTTTGGGGAGAAGTTGTTAACATAGACTGTTATATGTTAAATCGAGTTTTAATCCTCCCAATTCTTGAGAAGACACCCTCTAAGCTTTAGCAATGGTGCAAGCCTAAGATTGGTTATCTTAGATCATTTGCCTATAGTTGCTTCATTCTAAACACTAAGGAGCAGCTAATAAAATTTGATCAAAGGTTGATGAAGGTATATTTTTGGGTTACTCAATTAACAACATGTATATATAATATATGTCAAGAGGACTAGCTTAGTAGAGGAGTCTATGCATGTAAATTTCAATGAAATATGCAGATAGATGGCCATCTATGAAGACGAAGGAGAAAACCAGCCAAAAAATCAACTTAGCATGCCACTCTATGTGCTTCCCAACCTAGCACAAACACCTAAAGCTAAGGAAGTTAAAGTTGACAAAGATCTTCCAATTAACTTCAATGAAGGAGAAGATCAAGCTCAACCTAAACAACCCAGCACAAAGACTCCCATTGTAGATCCGAGTCTTCCAAGAGATATTAGAACTCATTGCAATCACCCTCTCGATAGTATTGTTGATGATGTTCATAATCTAGTTATGATGCGAGGTCAGCTCAATTGTTCGATGAACCATCTAGCTTTCATCTCAATGATTGAACCCAAGAATTTTGAAGATGCTGAAGGAGATGATTATTGGATGATTGAGATGCAAGAGGAGCTACATCAATTCAAATTTGGGATCTAGTTCCAAAGCCCAAAGGAAAATCAATTATCAGCACCAAATGGGTTTTCAAGAACAAGCTTGATGAAGATGGCATTGTTGCTCAAGGCTATAATAAAAAAGAATGCATAGATTATGATGAAACCTATGCTCCAAGAACAAGCTTGATGAAGATGGCATTGTTGTTCAAGGCTATAATAAAAAAGAATGCATAGATTATGATGAAACCTATGCTCTTGTTGCTCGGCTTGAAGTAATCAGGATCCTATGTGCTTTTGCATCCCATATGAATTTCAAATTATTTCAAATGGATGTTAAAAGTGCATTCTTGAATGGCTTTATTCAAGAGGAAGTTTATGTGTGCCAGCTCCAAGCTTGAAGAATAATCCTAAGCATGTCTTCAAACTGTAGGAAGCTCTCTATGGATTTAAGCAGGCTTCTAGAGCTTGGTATGAGAGGTTTACCAATTTCATTATTTACAAAGGTTATGAAAGAGGGAAAGCAGATATGACTCTATTTATCCGGTGAAAGAAAGAAGATGTGTTTCTTGTCTAAATTTATGTAGATGAAATCATCTTTGGATTAACAGATGAAAAGCTGTGCAAGGAGTTCATCAAGCAAATGAAGAGTGAATTTGAAATGAGAACTCAAATTTTTCCTTGGACTGCAAATCAAATAAAGTGAAGATGGAATCTTCATCAATCAAGTAAAGCATGCCAAAGAATTCCTGAAGAAGTTTGATATGGAGCATTCAAAACCAATGTCCACGCCCATGACCACTAACACTATCTTGAGTAAGGATGAAGCTGGTAAGCCAGTAGATAACAAGTTCTAAAGAGGTATTATTATTTCTCTCCTTTACTTAACTGCTAGTAGGCTTGATATTCAATATGTGCTATTATACACGTTATAAAGCTAATTTCAGAGAATCTCACTTAGCAACTGTTAAGAAAATTCTCTGGTATTTTCAAGGTTCTCTTGATGTAGGTTTGTGGTATCCCAATAGCTTAGATTTCAATCCTAGAGGATTCGTAGATGCTGACTATGGCAGAGATAAGCTTGATAGGAAAAGCACTACAAGAGAATACAATTTCCTTGGAGAATGCCTTGACTCATGGTATAGCAAGAAGTAAACTTCTGTTGCACTGGGTACAGCTGAAGCTGAGAACATGGTGATGTGTGTAGCAGAATTGCTATGGATTAAGTAGCAACTGGAGGATTTTGGTATAAAGTCAAAATGCCTTGAAGTTATGTGTGATAACAAAAGTGCAATTGACTTATACATGAATACAGTTCAACATGGAAGGATGAAGCATGTCAATATAAAACATCACTTCATAAGGGATCTAAGGGGAGATGTCAAAGTAGAGTATGTTCCTTCAGAAGAATAAGTTGACATATTCACCAAACCATTAGCAAAGGAGTAGTAGATTGTTCTTAGGCAGCTAATTGGAATGGCGAACCCCATGTGAAGAAACTTCAAGAAATTTGTCAAATGTTGAAAATCAAGTCTCAACTCAGCCAAATGAGGTAACAAGTATTTAACTCTATTTATATTTTAAAGTAACGCTGTGAGATTGAGTTTCACGGTTAAAACTCAAAAGCTACTTTATTTAAAGGGCATTTTTGAAATGGATTTGTCTGAAATTAAAACTCATCATTTTACTATGTCGGTTAAATCATTGATTAATCTCAACATTCATTTTCATCTTGTATTGTGTGACAACCGTGTATCTTCTGGAAGTTGAAGAACCTATATAAATAGCACCATGCTGGAGAGAGAAGGTTACTTGCAATTATGAAATTAAAATCATTTTTGCTAAGAACCATAAATCCTCTCTTCTCTCAACTGAAAATGGCGAACACAGCGAAAACCATCAAGTTCTAAGGTGTATCAAAGAAAAATATGTATGTGCATATCGTTGGCACTATGGAGAAGATTGTTTTCCCCCATGGTACCATCTTCACCAAGATCGACAGGCTAGAGAATCAAGACTTCGGACTGTTATATGAAGTAGATTATGATGATCTTTTGATGAATATGACCTTGCATAACATCATCAAACAATAGAATCTCACTCAATTTCTGCTATTGGAGGAACCATCCATCAAAAGCTTGATCAAGGGTTTCTACCAGAATCTCTACATGATTTAAGGCTACAATGATGTTTTATTGGTGGAAATCAACAATGTTTCATACTTGATTTATGGAGCTGGTGGCAATTCTTCTTAGCATGCCACTTAAGGGCACCAAATTGCAGAGAAATGGAGATAAAGAACTTGTTGATGTCCTAGAAGATTGGGAACTCCCTGTTGACTATGGATATGGAGAAATGGTCATATCAGGGATGAGCTGGGATGCAAGAGCTTGTCATGAGCTACTTGTGAAGATGAATCTGCCTAAGACTAGGTTTTTAAGCAGTTGCACATACTTCAAGAGGTGGGTAGAAGGTAAGCAACTTAATTAGCCAGTGCTAATCCTTCATCACCTAACCAAAGTTATTACCGTCTACCATTACGTTTACTTGATCACTACCCTCATGAAGGTCGTGAGGTTGGATTTTTCTTCATTCATTAATAGACCGAGAGAAACAGTGATTTCTCTGAAGAGGACTTTGGATATGCCTCATTTCAGCAAGCCGAGGAAAAAGCAAGTTCACACTCATTACACAAAGGCACAAGATACGAAGAAGAAGGCCATGGTGGAACCCACTATGTTCCCCAAAAACATGCTCATGGAGGATGAGGATGCGTTTGTGGTTGATTTTGAAGGGTTTAGCGAGGAGACCACAGATGACGTTCCTTTGACTACTTAGTTGGAGAAAATTTCAACACTATACGCTCCCTCATCTCCAAAAGTAAAGGTTGGATCTCAAAGAGTTAGAGCAAGCCCAACAAAAATAAGGGCTGGAAATACGCCTGCTTAGTCTCAAGCTAAGCCAAGGAGCAAGATGAAGTTAAAAACTCATGTTCAGAGGGAAGTTGAGGTGAAACAAATGGCTGAAGAAGAAGAGGATGCAATAGAGTAGGGGGAAAGCTTGTGCCAAAAAAAGCTCAAGCTTGAGGAAGCAGAGGATGATGCGGGACATGGGAGCTCTAAGAAAAGCAAACAGAACCCTAAAACCATCAGTCCTGGTGCTGCTGCTCATGTGGGGGAAGTTATTTCCAAGGCAAGGGGTACCCAACGCAACAGTTCTATCACTCAACACTTAAAGAAAAATGTTCAAATAGTGAGTTATGACGAGGATGTTATTGATGGGGAGATCATCAGTCAAGAAGATTCTTCTCTTCCTGATTCTAACATCCCTAGCCCAATTCCCACTCAGACCGAGTCTATTCCAACTCAGGCTTAGTTATTTGAGGTTAACCCATTCTAAGGTCAACCAGCCAACCCCTAGGTGCCTATAAATCCTACCCCAATTTCTTCTATAAATCCTTTACCTAATTCTCCTCTAAATCCTGAAATCCCTCCTTCTGTAAATTCTGTAAATTCTCCTTCCCATACACCTTCTACTGTAAATTCCCTAGTATACGCTCCTTCTTCTCCAAACCATTCCCAATAAAAGACTACCCATTCTTCAACTCCTCCAAATACTCAAACAACTCTCATTCATTCTCTTGTAAACTCTATTCCAACCCCCACTCCTTCCACTATACAAATCCCTTCTACTCCTACCCTTTCTTCAAAACCAACTACTACCCCTTCAATCCCTCTGATTGGAGAAGTTCCTGAAGCTGAGAACTCCGCTCAGCAAGGTAAAGAAAGTGAGGTTGTTAGTGAGGCAAATTTTATAGCTGGTGAAGTAACCCCCTCTAGTAGCAAGCCAGTCTAAGAGGACTTGATTGATTCAGCCATCTTAGCTCATATAAGGAGTCAGTAAGGAAGAAATTCCCAACTCTCAAAACTAATGATGAGTTGGATGGAGTAGTAAGCTGTGTTCTACTGACTTAGGAATTGATGGACTTGTCCACCAAAACCAAGCAAAGCTTCTAGAGTTTGATGCTCACTCAAGCATTCCCTTATAAATGATCTACTTTCAAGAATTTAAGAAAATTCAGGGGAGTCAATACATAATCCGCATCCATCTTGCGTAGGAAAATGTGAAGAGCCTTGTGGACAAGATGGCACTAATTCTCAAAGGACTTACTGATTCTGTAGCTCAACTCAACGCATCTGTCTCTTCTATCCCCACATCTACTATTATTGCCAATGTAGTAACAGGAAAGATAAAGGGTGGTATAGATGCTACTGCAGAGCAGTTGAGTAGTTTGAATGCGACATTAGCTACTCAAACTACATAGTTTCAGAAGTCTGGTGAAGAAGAAGCCAAAATAAAGACATCAACGAACAATAATATCAACGAGCTATTAAAGCAAAGTAATGTCACTAAGGATCTCAGGCATATCATGTGCGAAGTGATGGAGAAGATGTCCAAGCCAATGGTGAACTATGACAAGAAGGTGGATTGCGTTCTTAAAACTATTAATGATGCTACTAAGAAGATAGATAAACCTGTGCTAAACCTAGATGCGCTTGGAGACAAAATTGACTCAGCCTTCAGATTCATGAATGAAAATATTGATGATTCAGTAAAGAAGGCGAGGAAAGCTCTCCTCGAAGCAATGAGTAAACTCTTTCGTGAGCCAACCGAGTCTCTAGATTTAGATAATAGTCTCTCTGTGCACAAGAAATTGAATGCCCTTAAGGATCGTCTATTTGATATGTAGAAGAAAGTAGATCAATTGGTCACCACCAGGCTGTATGACTCAAGGGATATTGAATTCACAGCTAAAACTATGAACAACTTTTGCACTCAGATCATTGACATGGAAGCTAAGATGAAGATCGCACTTTCTACACCAGATTTCAAAGGTCTCTTATAGTGATTTCAATAGTTTAACTGTCAAGGGTTTGATCAGATTGCTCATCTCACTTTGCTTCTCAAAGAACTCAATGATTAAGATATCCTTATGCTAAAGGGAAAAGAGCAGCTTGAGTAAGAGATATCTCTAATAATCATAGAGAAGCAAGAGGACTTTCAGTCTGCTATCGACTCCTCTAATTTTTGTCTGGAACAAATTGTTAAAGGCTAGATAACAAAGGGGGAGAAAGTAGTTAAGGTTCCCAGAGGATAGCACAACAATTCAGAGCTTCACTTTCGCAAAGGCCTCTACATCCTCAACCTCAGCAATAGCAATAGCAATAAAAACAACAACAATAACACCATCAAAGTCAACAACGCCACTCAAGCCATTCTAGCTATTCCAAAGGAGGAGGATCATCTTCTTCTCATCAGCCTCAAAATACTCATAGATAGCTTAGAATAGACTTAAACTTGTAATAGTGCAATTTTTTTTGTAATTACTTAGTTTAGGGCACTTTTTGTGTACTAACTAAGTTATTATCAATGAAAAATACCAGTTTACTTCTATCAAGTTAAGGGCTTCTTAACTTCATACTTGTGTTATTTCTTCTTATAAACTGGTGCAGGAATAATCTAAAGACCACTATTAAGGAGAAGTTGAAGTAATACAAATTCCCAAGTTTTAAAGAAAATCTCTCTAAGTATGGGGGAGTTATGCTGACTTTCAGTAAGGGGGAGTCTACACTAACTAAGGAGTTCACTCAGAATGGGGGAATCTATCAGGTATCTCTATATCTTTAAACTATTTATTCAATTAATCTCTTCTACTATCTTGTTTGTTATCTGTTCCAAAATGGGGGAGATTATTGAACCTGAGTTAATAGTACTTCACAATACTTAAAATGTTTTGGAAATAAGAAATTGTCTAGGATAATGAAATTAATTGAGTACTAAGTAGACTCTTAATTAAACAAGTTTACTTGAGTTTGTTTTAGAGAAAACAACTCAATTTGCTAAGTTTTAATTTAGTTATGGCTTAGTGTAAGAAAAGCTATGCAAAGTTGAGTATTACATAGTTTATAAGATATGGACTCAGCGAAGCTGAGTACATTGTAATTCATAGAGCTAAGTTCTTTGAAACTTAGGAAATACACATGACACACGTACATTTAACTCTGTTTGTGTGAGACGGAATATTCTATTAGTGCCTTTGAGGTTAAAGGACACTAAAATTGAAAAGGATATTCAAGTGGTCCTCATAACAAAAAAGGTGTTAGTACAGAATGTTGGATATTCCTCGCTAAAGTCCAAGGCAAAAGGCATCTTCTAACATGCGCCATTTTCCAGTGTCTCTACGTTCCTTTTCAATGTCAAATATCAGACAAATCACAAGCTTTCATGTTACATATTGGGAACCTCTCTATCAGAATGGAGTTGTTTGAAGAAATGAGTTTTTGACTCATCAAGATTAATGAGTTAATATCGTCCTTCAATGTTCAAATTCTCTATCTCTAAACATCTAGGAATTTGTTTCAAATGGACAAATTCGAAAGTTACGAAGGAAGAGAAAATGAAGATAAAGTTAGGACTAAAATTTGCAACGGCTACTTCCAATACCTTCAAGTACAAATAGAAGACTAAAGCAGATGTTGAAACTTGGTAAATTACTTCGAATTTCTTAAGAGCTGAAATACTATCAAAATATTTCCAGCATTCAAAAATTCCAAATCAAGCATTCTAAGCAAACATATTAATCAATCAATCTATAATTGAGAGAATCAATCTTAGATTTAACATTTTAAAAGGATTCATTAATTTTAATTATTTGAAATCCTTATTTCGATATTTCTTATTCAAATCTGAGTGATAGTTTAGGAAGGGTACCTAAACTATGGTTTGAGAGGTAGTTAGAAAGGAAGGTACTTTTTGTAATCGCTTCTACCCGCTGTAAACGCTCTGCTTTAGGAAGGAAAGAAACACTAGTGGATTAAAGCTCATAAAGGATTCCAAAGACTAGACGCAGGCTTAGAGCTGAACTAGGATAAAATCTCTGGTGTTAAGTTTATTAACTTTGTCGTTTGCCTTTATAGTGTCTTGCTCATTCATCATTCTCTCTATTTTCCTAGTTAAGCTTTAAAAACCAATCCAAGCTAAGAAAAGTACTCAACACATATAATGGTAAACTAAGTTAGTGAAGCTGAGTAGTTTATTATTTTTAGACCTGCACTAGGCATAGAGTTACTCAACACGCATCTAAAAAACTTAACTTGGAAAAGAATTTTGTAAATATTAAAAAGATATAAGTAACTGCATTCACCCCCCTCTATTGTGTTAGTTAACCTATTTCGGACCAACAACCACCTTCAGCTCATGCGATCGACTACTTGGATCGACTAATTACCCACACATGCTAGTCTATCCACTTCATTACTGTCCAGCCTCAATGAAACTATGATTAGGGATGTTTAAACCATTCATAGTGACATGTGTGTGCAGTTCTCACTTCACATAACTCCCACTATGTCCTCACACTTTCACACTATGAATTAGTCATGGACTTTGTCTTATCAATGAACATATACATATACTTACTAGCATATATATAAAACTAGTGAGATACATAATAAATAATCATCGATAAATAACAAAGATGCCTTTATTATTGATAATATTAATCTAAAACTATTTATAAATTATCAACTAACAAATATATATCGTCCTAATTCCCTCTAGGGCATACATCATGTCTAACGGTAAGGAGATAGAGAAACTTGGTCAAGTTATAAAGAAGGGAAGGATGTAAATGTAAATAAAGTAAACAGAGATTCCAACAAGGATATGCACATTGATGGTGTTGGAGGTATGCGTAAGGAGGGGACAAGAGTGGTAGGAATGGGAAAGGTAGGAACATGGATTTGTAGTGATGGTGGTGAAGTGCTTAAATATAGAGATTTAGGTTGTGGATGTTGTAGCAATGTAGCTTGGGATAACTTTGGATAAAAAGTTTTCAAAAGTTAAGTAAGGAGGTTGAGACTTGCAAACAAGCTGACATGGATTGTATGATGGAGTTATAGAGAAAAAGGATACCTAATATTAGTTGTGGTCCTACTTTACTTTCAAATGAGAATGTGATTGTAAGTGGGTTTTTTCTATTTTATAGGGTAAGATCTGTAGAAGGGTAGACCTGCCTTAAAAAATGAGTTGTATTAGGTGGAGCTCTTGCACCATGAACCATGTTGTAAAAGGTCAAGATTTGAAATGATTAGTTGCCTCAATGCTAACTAGTTTAGTTTTCTTATCAAAAGTTAGAATTTCTCATTATCGGATGGAGGTAATGGTAGAAATTTGGGGTTTGCTTATTCTTTTTTGGTTAAAGGTAATGGGGGATGAAGAAGTTTAGCTTTGTTATGGGATATTTGTACAAAATCTACTCTTAAGAGCTATAGTATCTTCCATATTGATGTCTTGATTATGGGGATTGGTAAGGAGTGGATACTCATAGGATTTCATGGTAATATGAGGGGGCATTCAAGGTATCAGTCGTGGAATCTCCTATGTCAATTGAGTTCTCAGAGTGTTTACCTTGGCTAGTTATGGGGGACTTCAATGAGTTACTAAATGTTGATAAAAAGAGGTGAGGGCAGTTGATAGGTAGACATTATGTAATATAAAAGCATATTAATCAGATATCATTTAAATAAATAAGTGCGATTTTTAGAAAGGTATTCATTATTTTTCAAGTCTTTGATTAGAAGGAGAAGAACTTTTGTGTTGAGCTGTAAAGTTTCAAAGGTGTGATGCTCAAGGAGAACCTGTAGCCGATTGAAGTAGTTGGAGAAGTTGGTAATGTTACTGGGGACCGAGAGAGGAGCTAGTTGGGGGGATGAAAGTGTTTTAGTTAAAGCTTAACTTAGTTACCTTTTTGTTATCTTTTTGAACAAGTGGTAATTTTATATCATTTTGTGGACAAATGTCTAGATATTTTCTTGGACCTTTTGTGGATGCTTTTCCAAAATTACCTCTTGGCGAATTAGGAGAATATGTATTACCCTTTCTTTCTCAAAAGCAATTCATTATTGCTGGTCCGAAATAGCTTAAATAACACAGCAGATGGAGGGTGAGTGTAGTTACTTGGTTCTTTTTAAGATTTATAAATTTTTTTCTAAGTTCAATTTTTAGATGCATGTAGAGTAATTTTGTGCTGAGTGCAGGTCTAAAAACTATAATCTACCCAGCTTCACTGAGTTAGTTTATCTTCAATCTCTTCTGAGTACTTTACTCAGCTTGGATTAGGTTTTCAAGCTTAGCTAATAAAACAAAGAGAATGATGTATGAGCAAGACACACGATAAAGACAATTGATAAAGGTTAGACGCATAACACCTGGGATTTTATCCTAGTTTAGCCCCGAACCTACCTCCACTCCATGGATTCCTTTATGAACTTTAATCCACTAGTTTTTCTTTCCTTCCTTAGGAGGAGAAGCCTTTACAACGGGTAGAAGCTATTACATAAAGTACATTTCTTTCTAACTACCTCTCAATCCACAATTTAGGTACCCTTCCTAAATTGGTACTCAGATTTGAAAAAGAAATTGTGAACTAAGGATTTCAACTTATAAAAATCCTTGAATCCTTTTACAATGTTAAATCTAAGATTGTTTCTCTCTATTACAAGTTGATTGATCGATTAGTCTTTGCTTTGGAATGCTTGATTTGGAATTTCTGAATGCTGGGAATATTTCAACAGTACTTTAGCTGTTAAGAAATTCAAGGTGATTCACTAAGTTTGAATGTCTACTTCAGTCTTCTATTTATACTTGAAGGTCTTGAAAGTAGCCGTTGCAAACTTTTCATCCTGACTTGATCTTCAATTTCTCTTCTCTTCATAGCTTTCAAATTTGTCCGTTTGAAACAAATTCTATTACATTTAGAGACAGCGAATTCAAACTTTGATGCACGAGATTAATTCATTATTCCTGAGGCATAAAAAACTCATTTACTTCAAGAAATTTTGTTCTGATAGAGACGCGTGCGAGATGCAACGTGAAAGCTTGTGATTTGTCTGGTTACTGATGTTGCAGAGTTGCATGGAGACGGTGAGAAATGACGCATGTTAGAAGATACCTTTTGCACTTGACGCTTGTGAAGAATCTCCAACATTCCATACTGACACCTTTTCCCTGTGAGGACCACCTGAACATCATCTTTAATTTCAACGCATTTTCTCGTGAAAGTATCAAAAGAATATTCCATCTCTCACAAACAACTTTAAAAGCATATGTTTCATTAAATTCTCTAAGTGTCAAAAGAACTCAGCTTTTATTAAATAAATGCTATTGAGCTTCATTGAGTCTATATCTCATACAAGCTATGTAATACTCAGCTTCACTAATCTTTTCTTACTCTTAGCCATAACTTAATTAAAACTCAGTAAACTGAGTTGTTTTTCCTTAAGCACACTCAAGTAAACTTGTTTAATTAAGAGTCTACTTAGTACTCAATTAATTTCATTATCCTAGAAAGTTTGTTATTTCCAAAACATTTTAAGTAATGTGAAGTACTATTAACTTGGGTTCAACAATTATCTATCTACTTATTACTCTTCATTTTCCGCCATGAATCCTTCTTGAGCTACCATATTTGAGTTTGTTAATTTTATGCTTTAAAGAGGATGATAAGTGAGTAGTCTTCCATCAAGTGAAGTCTATCCTTATAAAGTAATATAAGGAGATCTTCCCATAGCTTTGTAAAGTATGATTTCTTGCTTAGTTTGGGTGCTTGTTTGGTTGAATGTTTAACTGTTAAACTTGGATAAAAGATCTAGTTCTTTCTTAGTGTTAATTAGTAAGGACTTAAAGGTGACCTGATTATTAGTGAAGACCTTCACACACATACACACTCAATGCATGAGATCGAGAGATAATTATATGTGTGCCTTAGGTTTCATTTATGTGAATGGTTGACTATCCTTAATGCTTCTTTATTATTCATATGAAGGACCAAGAGGTGAAGTATGTTTAGCATAGTAAGAAACTAAGTTAGCTCAATAGGCAACTTAGGGACTTGAGAGTTAAGAGACCTCGAAGCTGGATTACTTTGCAAGGCTTTGTACTCATTGCTAGGGAAGATTGCTTTAGATTGTTCTAGGGTAGATTGAGCTTGAAACTTAAGTCATTTAATTAAAATCAATATTTCATTTCAATTTGTAGCTTTTTAACTATAAAAAAACTTTCAACAAAATCTCTTTTTTACATAGTTAACATCTCATATTCATTAGCCCATTTATCATGAAAAGTAGAAATTTAACATAATGTGCTCCTTGTGGGAAACGATACTTGTTCTTGCCACTCTTACAAATTGACACTAGCATACTTGCTAGGTTTACCTTTTTAGTGCAACAAGTTTTTTGGAACCGTTGTTGGGGATCAACTCACTACGTTATAGATGGTCTATCGCAACAATTATAAAATGTTACCTAAAGTGCCAAAAGTGTTGCAAAAGCACTTGTCGCAACACTTTTCCATAAAAAAAAGTCATTGGTGGTACTCGCCTTGCGAAAAGTCATTTTTGCAACATTAAGAAATGTGTTGTGACAAGTGACATTTCGCAACACTTTTAGTACTTGCAACGACTTCTGTTGTGTTGCAAAAAATACCCATCGCCATTAATGTTAACATCCATTGATTTTTTTTGTAACACTTTTGTTGCTCATTTTCTTATAACACTTTTAGCATATTTGCAACACCATTTCCAATTTTCACAATACTTTTTGAAACACAATTATGTTGCATTTGAAACACTTTTCGTGCTTATTGCAACACATTTGTAAAACACTTAATTGAACTTTCGAAATACTTGTTGATTTATTGCAACACTTTTTACAAACACTTCACTACACATTGGCAACACATTTGTGATTTTATTACAACATATTTTATATATCTAAATGAATATGACATCCACATTTTATATTATAAAAATACCTAATAAATTCACAATAATATAAAACTCTAAATTAAATGTCAACATAATCATTTATAAGTCTAGTGCCGTAATCCATCAATAGCTAATGCATAAAGCATTCACAAGACATAAAGATATAACAAACTTAAAGTTGTATAGATATAGTTAAGACACACTCCTAATCAAAGCATTGTACTCAACAAGTGCATAAAACTTCAGCATCATATATTACACCATCTAGTTATCACTCGTGTCACTAGACACATCAGTGGCATTACCAGTTCCAACATCGCAAGCAACAAAATTCATAATGATATCCAAATTAATGGTAAGATCAAGATTATCAGCTGTAATTTGGTTCACAATCAAAACAAGGTTTTCCTTCACCTTCAGTTTCACTATCTCCTCCACATTCAGTTGCAACTTATCTTGATCTTTGCCACTAATTCATCAACACTAATGGCAGATAGATGTGATGAAGTGCTATCTCGATTCTGCACTACCTTTGGTAATGCGCGCTTGCCAATGAGCCATGTTGGTCCATGCGATGATTCCCCAACCATGAGCACTTGTTCAACAGTGTCACTATTCACATCAAGATTCATGCACATATTCTCAAGAGTATGCTAAAAGAAATTAAGAAATTAGTAATATTACAATCGTAGATTCATAGTTACTAGATTTAAACTTTAACTAATGAGCCACACATTAGCTTATCTGATAAACATTGTAGGAGTAAACCAGATATATACTAAGAGCATGAAATCCAAGGAAATATAGTTATTGCTAGTAATTAATAAAATGTTCCCACTCACAGAATCTTTCAATCCAAGGAAGTTATACCACTCACAGAATTTGTCAATCAAGTTTAGATCATAGTCTAGTGAAAAAGTTGTAGTTTTTAATCGATTTGTCAGTAAATTAGATGGATTAATCAATCTCGGAAGCCCCAAAACAAATCTTCATCGAGAAAAGTATGGATATCACAGGAATTCAATCGAGCTAGTTTTCAAAAGTAAAAACAAGAACATTTACAAAGAAAGGGGGTTGATAATAGACCTACTCAACACACACACACACACACACATTTCTAGAAAATCCTAAATGTTATAAGATGCTTGTGTAAACTCACAGACAATAAGTTGGGGAAAACAGAAAAGGGAATAACTTACACATATGGCCTCATAAAAAAAATTTAGGTGAAAAAACATGCATATTACTAAGAAACAAATCATAATCTTGCTCAATCCAACCACAAATCATGAACTTACATAAATCAGAATCAGATCATAAACAAATCCTATAGCCCCTAGACTGAGAAACAAATCATAAATACTATAGCTAATAGTTTTAGCATCAACATAGATTTACAATTTTACTATTTATTGCATCAGATTCCAACTTGTAATTAAGGACTTGTTTGCGTTTACGGGTCGCAATAAACATTTCAGCCTTGGAAGGTTCTTTCCCTTTGTTTACGATTTCTAGCACAGACGAAATTAGCTTAATAAATGTATCACTATATCAATCAGAACTAATAGTAATATACATACCAATTGGTGGTTGAATTGGGCAAAACTTGTTGAGCCCAGAGTGTGTGGATTAACATTCTTCCTCCAATTTGTAGCATTTTTTTCAGCTTTGGCCTACGATGGTGGCACAAGTTATAAATTAAGACTGTAACTTCTTAGGGAATTTAGATTTTAAGTCATTGAAATGTACCTTGACTTTCGGATCATTCCAATATTTAAGGAAATCCTTAAACTCGTCAATTGTAGTGGCATCAGGCCTATTCTTCATCCTATCCTCGTCATTATCATAAGCAGTGAAATGTTCTTCCTTGATATGGGACTTTTTCACCTTTCAAGCATTGCGTAGTATTGCTTTCATTACCCATTTTTTGATTGCTCATCGATTTCGAACTTCGCCTAAAATATTTATATGCTTAAGCTCCATATATATAACTTATAATTCAAAATAAAACTCTAAAGAACGCATACTAGCCTTCACATATCCCCATAGAATTTCCTTATGGGGAATCTTATGCCAACTTACATGATTGATGGCCACATATTCCCTACCTAAGGTATCTAAGAACAAGCTGAATTGTGAAATGAGTTTTTTATCATCCAAAAAAGGTTCGAACTTGTCATTGATAGTTGTTATCTTTCTCTCTTTCCATGCATGTATGTTATTCATTTTAGTTTTACCTCTCCCTTTTCTTTTATTACTCTCAGCTTCAGCTTCACTTGTTGCTATAACAATTTAACACTGTTGTGAGTGGATGACATGGATGCGATGGACCGAGAGCGAGCTGGGATGAGAGGCACGATCCATCAAGGTGTTTTTGTGAAAATAAAATGCCGGGCCGGGAACCCGAAAGGTTTAAAGAGAAAGCAACATCGATTTAGAACGGTCAAAACCTGAATCCGCTGTCTTGTAGTGTAGAGTTGTCACCTGGATTAGCTATTCCAAGAATTAAAGTCATGTGAGGCTTAACGTCCAGGGGATGGCCCACTAAGACATAGAGATTCGAGTTCAGCATAAGTTGCTTACTTCTTATTGGATCACACTAAATTACATCTACAGAAAATCGTATTTCTTAATTGTGCGTGTTCGAACTTATATCATTTTTGAGTTTTTAATTTATGATTTAATGAGCATGCGGAAAGCAGTAAATTCATACATAAAGCATTAAATAAATGAGGAAAAATAAAGATAAAAAATAAAACCTCGGGGGATGCAACTGTCTGCCTAATCTATTATTTACATTTCTGTAAAAATATTTGCAATAGCCGAAGGAAAATAAAATCATAGGCATATATCTAACCTAATCTACCTGCATCCACAAAGGTTAGCACATGGTATAACACAACATGAATATTTACATGTATGTTTGACTTGATTTTGGCGAGGCCCGTGTGACCTAATTAAAGTATTGAAGATTGAAATTCTTGTTTTATGAGAAAAATGATTCATTTTATTTACAAATATGTTGCTCATTTTTATTTAATAAAAATGATAGAATAGCAAGAAGTGAGGTCTGTTATCCGGGAATAATTTTAATTCCCTTCATGGGGGTATTCTAACATGTATTTAATTACAAAAGTCTTGCAATTAAATGTATTAAAAGAATAGGTAAAAACATAAAAGAAGGCTACATAATAAAATAAAAATTAAATAAATAAATTAAAGGAATTAATAAAATAAAATTTAAAAAATTAAAAGGAATAAAATAAATCCTAGGTGGGTGATGAAAATCGAGTTCGTCTTAGAATTTAGAAGAAAACAAATATCATAACATAATACACAGGAAAAAGCAGCTCTAGGAACTCAAAGGCTTACCCTTTCGATGCGAATCCACTTCGACGTATCTGCTTGATCCCCGGGAGCATTCCTTATTCGTTTTTAGATTTAATTGTTATGTGAAAATGTGTAATTTTTATCTTAAAAATATTCAGACTCAAACTCTAAATTTGTTTTAGGTCCGAGAATATCAGAGGATTTTTGAAAAAAAGATAGAAGAAAGATAATTCAAAAAAATAATTAAATTCGGAACTCAAACTTGTTTTGGACCCGAATATAATCAAAGAATTTTTTAAAGAAAAATGAAAAAAAGTTGGAATTATTTCCTCAAGAAAAATATTTTTATTAGTAAAACTTCCCTTTATTTTATCGAGAGAAAAAAAATTTTTTGTAAAATTTTTCGATTCCCTTTCCAAGAAAAGAATTTTTTCACTAAAATTTTTCCTCATTTCTTACTGAAAATTCCCTCTTTTTATAGGAGGAAATTCACCCATTCAATTATGCATTTGGCCCATATTGTGGTACTATTCAAGTACCATTATGCATTTTGATCATATTGTGGTACTATTCAAGTACCATTATGCATTTGGACCATATTGTAGTACTATTCAAGTACCATTATGCATTTGGCCCATACTATGATACTATTCAAGCACCATCATGCATTTGTCCCATATTATGGTACTATTCAAATACCATTAGGTCCTTAAAAATATTTTAAACATAAGTTTCCACTTAGGGCTTTTAAATATTTTTTTACGGTTTTAAATATTTATATATGGCCCGAAATATTTATTTTTTTACGAGGAGAGCTCCCATTTGAAGATCATTTGGATAGTCGAAACTAGTGTGATTTAAGGATAAAATCTCGAAAAGCCGTCATCATCGAATGCGCGAGCTGGTATAAAATCCCATGCTCATAACTACCCCTCGTGTGATCACTGCTGGTTATGCCTAGTATGACCACACAAAATAGAGCGGAGGGATATAAAAAATACCTGACCGGTGCGGTTGGTGACTTCTTTATCCTCGATTGATGATGACATGGGCCTTACTTTCTGGCATCGCGTCCTCACGGGATTGTTCGCTTCTTTCTTCGAAATCCCTGGGTTCTTGATGCCCCTTGCGGGCGGGTCGATCGTTTCTTTCTACAATGTCCCTTTAATAGTCGGCAATCTTTTTTTTTCTTTCTTCGGTTGCGATCATTGTGTACCCCTTGTGAGTTGACCTTCGGTTGGGTTTGACCGTTGGAACTGCTGGAGTAGGGTGCTTGAATCCATTTCAAAGGCATCCCTTTTGAGATAACTGTTTCTTTCTTCGGTTATGTTTCCTTGGTAGGATGTTGACTTGTTTCCTATGACAAATCAGAGAAAAGTATAATGTTAATACATTTTATGATGCATGTTTTAATTATTTGATTGAGTTTAACCGAAGCAAAAATTTTTATCCCTTTAATAAAAAAATTAAAACATGATGAAGAAATGAGTTTGATGAAAATTCAGGGTTGTCTCGAAGACCGCTCCATTGTTTTAGGAGGCTTTTGTGACCGTGATGTTGCAATGTTGCTTAAACGAGGCCTAAGTAGGCTTGAAGTGACGTTAGGCTTGAGTGGGCCATCATCCTTTTTGATGTTTGCAGGTTCCTCAAGTGGAGGTGGATTTTCTTATTTATCGGGATGGTGTTGCCCTAGTTTGGCATCATTTTTTCTTGTAAATGACATGATGCGTATATAATGTATGCATGGAAAATATTTATCACATGATGTATGTTCGTCCATTGTAGGTGTTGTGGGCTTTACTCATTGAAGAGCCTTCTTTTGTTCTGGTGCATGGGTGCCCCTAGGGTTTTCTCATTGGGTATTCCATAAATGACACCTTTAGAGTGATAACCATGGGTTTGTTGAATCAGATTTGAGTTCAGAGTTTGGATCTGGTTTGACCCCAAACCATATTGGCGATGCTCACTTTGATAGTTTGGAAGCCTTTTGCCTGAAGTGTTGTGATGATCCTTCTTGTGAGAGAAATCAGAAAATATTCATCCTAAGTTCCAGAGGAGATAAGATGATGCCCTATGCCATTCTAAGGATGAGATGATTAATTGGATATTTCTTTGGTTCTAATTTCTACATAAAGTGCCCTTACGCATTTTCAATCTATTGAACATTGTCTTAATTTTTGCCTGGACTGTCCTTTCAGGTTTTTAATCCAACAGACTCATCTTTTCTTTTTCTTTTATTATTTTTATATTTACATCCCGATGTGATGGGATGTTTATTTGTGATATTTTACCATTGATATGCAAGCAATCAAAATAAGAATATGCATAAAGATTCAGCAAAAATGATAATTCATTGATGAACTTAACATGTGTATAAATGTTTCAAATGATTTGACTCTTGCCATCGATTAGCCCTTTCAGATTTTCTAACCAACGTGTTTGCTTTTCTCTCGAAGTCCTAAGTTTTGCCTGAGCCACCCTTTTCTGGTTTTCAACTTAGCGAACTATTCTTTTTTCTGTTTTGAAAAGATACCCTAATTTTTACTTAACTAGTGGAGTGCTAATTGACAAGTTAATTACAAATTTATTTTTTTGTTGGTATTACTTTTTATCGATTTATTTCTTTCACCTATGCGTGATAGCAATTGTGCCAGTCTCGATTGATTTGACTGATAGATTGGTTGCCGTCCATGTCCACGACTTCAATTGTTATCTCGTTCAGCATTTTTGATTGATTGGTTGGTGCTCATGCTGCTTTGCTAGCTTAAGGTGTGTGCGATGATGAGTATTGGTGCTTTATCATCAACGTATCCTTATGAATTCAATTATTCTGCGATGATAGGTGATATGTTGGGTATAAGTTCTGATAGCTTGATTCCAATGAGGGTGAACAGTTTATGTTCAATGATATTCCTTCAATGGTGTAATGATTACCCCAAAAATGATGGTGAGTCGTGCGATGAAGTTGTTGATGTGCTCAACGGTCTGACCCCTTCTTTGTGTCTTTGACATTGCACTAGTTGTTAAACAGTTTATGTTCAATGATAGTCCTTCAATGGTGTAATGATTACCTCACAAATGGTGGTGAGCCTTGCAATGGATTTGTTAACGTGCTCAGCAATCTTACTCCTTTGCATCTTCGGCATTATGTAAGCCTCTTGCGTCGATTGTTTGACCATTTTGGGGGTACTTAACTTCAGTTTACTTTGTTGACTTTTCGGCCTATTCTAGTTTTGATTTTTTTTAACTTTTACTTGATTGACTTAATATTGTATGGATGTTTCGTGCTCACAGATCTTTCCATTGGTTTTATACAATGAGGCGAATGCTATCACGCTTTGTCAAAGTACCTGTGTTTGTCTCTCACTTTCCCTCAAGAGTCAAATCATTTGAACTTATTTCAATTGTAGGGGATCAATTTATACAAAAATTAATTTCATAACATGATGTGTCAAATATGCTAAAAACATTACATATATGTTTATGAGAATGCATGATGTCAATCAATGGAATATCAAGCGAGTAAATAAAGTTCAATTTATTTAAAAAAGTTCAAAAGCCTTATAGAAAAAGTTACTACAAGCTGATTTATTACATCATTATCATCCTGCAGTCATCTTCTCGTATTAGTGCCCTTTAGCAAGTTCCCCCCAGGTTTATCCATGGGTTCGAAATGCTCCATCCATTTCACCTTGTCAAACACTTCTTGATAGTTGGAAAAGCTATCAGACCCAAAATTGTTTCTGTAAGATGGCAGTGCGCCATCCAGAAGTTTAGTTATCATCCCTAGTAGGGTCAAATGAGCCCGAAGTTTAACTTATGTGGCCATCTAACACTCATAGTAAGATTTAAAGCTATCGCCCTACTTTTACCTCATAGCCTCCAGATTTTGCATTGTGGTTTCCATTTGAGTGTTGAAACCATAATGCCCCATCATAGCTTGAGCAAGACTAATCAGAAGCTACATTTAACGGAAGGTAACTGTACCATTCGTTAACAGGGTGGCCGAAGATGACAATGAAAATCTTAGCCATCATCTGCTCGCTTACCCTTAATGCCCTCATCACCGTTTGGTAATGTGCTAAGTGAGCACGCAAGTCTCCAAATTCCACATACTTCTCAAACTGTGGTATATGGGTGGCAAGCTGTCTTCATCTCTGATTGTTGGCTGTGCAGGGTATGTACTCATGAGATGGCCACCATGAGTGGCCAATAACCGTTACCACAATTCCACCATACCTGGTTGTTGGAGAATAACATTCCCAGTGTTTTGATAAAAGCCATATTGCCCTTGGGGAAAGGTAGTTCCCCTAGGAGTTATTGTAAAATTGGGCAGTTGAGGGATAGTCTGTAATTGTGAGAAAAATGGCATGCTCTAACTAGGAATAATAGATTGTTGGGCCACTCCTTGATAAAATGGTCCTGGTGTGAACATTGGCTGATCAGGCTACCTTGGGAAGAATTAATTCTCGGAAGGATTGGTAAAGTTATATCCCAGCTCACCAATTTGAGTCTGGTTCTAATTTAACTGACTTTTCCCCCCCGAACTGGTACAAGGCAGTTAGAGTTAGGTGCACCGCATGAGAAGTAGAAGATTCCCTTGTTCTGGGCTGACTAGTTAGACCGTAGAAGTTAAGGGTGGCCTCTGGGTTGGATACCACATCATGAACCCTCCCGATGTGTTGATGAATAAGCGATGCCAGTTGGTCGCTGTTTGCAAAGGCATTCAGGGTAGCTGCAATCTCGATAATCACCGATGCCTGATGTGCCTACTGAGAGTTCTATTCAATAAGAAAGGGGTGATCCTCCCCCGTAACTTCATCTCATGGATCGGCTATGCTATCAAAACTGAAAGATGCATGCTAAATTGAATCTTAGACAATGATGGCTAACCAAGTCAGGTATTCGACTACTTCTAAAAATTTGGCCTCGATTTGTTTTACTAATTCTACTTTGACTTTTTCTGCCCATTCAAGTCTTAAGCGGCACAGCTTCTATTTGACTAGTTTGATACGAGGATTCGTTGGGATATGATGTTCCACAATCTGTCTGTCCACCCTAGGCATATCGTCGTATGACCAAGCGAAGGCTACCACGTGACATCTAAGTACATTTATTATCTCTCTTTTTTCACCAAGAGTCAAATCATTGGAAGTTGTCACCATTTTTTGTGATTCGTTTGTACCCAAGTTAACTTCATTTAATGACGTGTTATGTATGTTAAAGATGTTATGCGTATGATTATATGAATGCATGGTGCCATTTGACAAACATCAAACAAGGAAGCAAAATCGTTGTATTTCATTACGTGGGCCTCATAGGCAAAATTGTCAAAAACATTAGAAATGTTCAAAATTACATCACTATTTCCCTACTCCACATGTGGAGGGTCTTCAGTTGTCATGATAGGTGTGTCGGGAACCACTTCTTCTTCTAGCGTGGCATGAGCAAGCTTCTCTGCCAGGAGTTTGACTGTATCAGATACAGCCTGATCTTGAGTATCGCCTTTTTTCTTCATCAGCTTGGCGATGGCCTTTGTTAATGCAACGACTGCATCCTCGAGGTTTTCCTCCTTCTTGGGTTTAGACTGGTCACTCTCAACTGTGGTCATCTCTAGGGCAAGAACTGGCTCTTCTTTAGGTAACAAGGGTTCTTCCGGCAACTCAATCAACTTGCGGGTTGCGAAGTTGAACACATCGTTGAAGATCTCGAATCCTTTAGCCTCTTCCCCATTCAGAATCGAAGGCTCAGGCTCCCCCAGGTATGCCTTTCTCCCTTGGGCCTCATAAACACTCACCATGTTGCAGAATAGTGGCCTCTTATGCTTATACATCTTCTAGTTTGGGGCGAAGCCCAAACCTAGTCCGGGGATAACCCGAATAGTGAATTGTCATGCCATGGCAAACCCATTTCTAAAATCAAATTTGTTGATTTTGGACACCCTTAGTTTGTAAGGAGTTCCTTTGACTATGGAACTTGTTCATTGGCCAATACATTATCCGTAATTGAAAAGGAATGCGTTGGGCAACAGATTTGCAAGATCGAAGCTTCTAAAGACAAATTCGGAAATTCAAGCTGCGTGGATAATTTTGAGAATAAGCTGAGGTTGTTTGTTAAATAATTAATTGTTAAAAAAAAACTCATCAAGTTTTCCTACACAATCCATGCTAGCTTCTAGAGACAAGTTCGAAAATTCAAGCTGCATGGATAATTTTGAGAATAACCTGAGGTTGTTTGTTAAATAATTAATTGTTAAAAAAAACTCATTAAGTTTTCCTACACAATCCATGCTAAAAGCTATCAACAAAGTAAATGTAAACTCTTTCTCCTCTATCATTTTGAAATTCACATAGATTTTGTCCGTATAATTAAAAAATACAGTTTGTCTTAACCTAATAATAGGTTATTTCAAAGACATACAGATCTAAAATATTAAAGAAGAAGAACATATAAAGAATATACTTTAATTACATAAACCGAAATGGTGAAACCCTACCTTGGCCGCAACCCTAACCTAGCTGCCTCAACCAACTGCCTCTTATCATCCAGCCACCGTCTTACGCAAGGAAACAAGGTTTACTTTGAGAATTACCTGAATTCACATAATCACAAAGCTTTGCAATCAATTTTCTTGATGTATGGGGTTAAGGGGATTGCCTATACTGCAAGAAAAAGAAACATCAAGAACCTTAACTTCGGTTTCTTTACAGTTGATTGATCGCTTCCCTTGCATGAAGTTTTGTACTGGCTCAATTCTATCATTATTGGCAATGTCACACTGCGTGTATTTAAGGCTCATTTTTCTCGTCGCAGTAGTGAACCGATAACCAGCAAACCAACAGCTGCAGTAGCTCTGAAATAGTAGAGAGTTTTTCATGTTTCTTCTCGCGACCATCGCTCGTGTGCATCCGTTGTTAACAACCCTGTAGAGAATCCGTGGGCTGGGAGAGTGTCGGGCTTAATAGCTTGAGTGAGCATACAAGTGGGGTTGAGCCAATCTAACACAAAAACAATTGGTTTTTGTTAAGGCCCAATCTACTCCACTTATATGTTACTCACAATTCATGTTTATTACTGATGTGGGATATTCCCAACAAACCCTATTTCTATATCGGCAGATAGGAATATTACTACACATGCCGCTCCATGGTTATCAAGGGCTGCTCTTGTGAAAGTTAGGAATATCGGTATCATTCTTGACTTATTTCATTTGGTGAGAAATAGGGATTTCGCAGTGGATTTTATTGCACCAGTGGGAGGTAATGAAGTGGCTATCTATTTTTTCTCGGAGGATGCGTTAATGGGCTTTCTTGATTTGGACTACTTGGCATTACAAGATATGTTGATTGATGTTGCTCGCTTTCTGATCGATTTTATCCTGGAAGAATGCCTCCTTTATGTTGACTTCTTAGGTATACCGCCGACAATTATTTCAGAACCTCTATTACGTCAATTATCAAAGTTATGCAGGAAATTAGTTTTCATTGACTTTGATTTCGATCACCCGGAGCATTTAGACGTTGTCTCGGCTCCAATTGGTATGAAGGATCGAGTAATTGATTTGCAAATAGGAGATAAAATTGTTTTGGTTCAGGCATCCCTTAGTCATGCTGTGGCCTGCTACCATAATCAGACCCGCGAGCTAGGCAACGCATTTGAGGAAGCATCAGCAGCTTCGGAGCCTGTGATCTTGGCTTTGGTTGAACCACCCAAGAATGCTTCTCATGTTTCGGATTCTATTCTAAACATTTCAGTAACCTCGCTTAATGACCAGGCCGAGAATGGGGGACTCACGATCTAGCGGTGATTTGAAGTCCAAGGGAACGCAATCCGTGCCAATTCATGCAATTTCAACCACCTCCAATAGCCTTACGAGCTCCTCTGGTCTAGACATCTCCAACAGAAATAGAATACTTCTCCGAGCTACTCCGAATGTGACGATAGAGAATGATAATTTGTTACCTTTTGAGATTGGAAGCAAACTAGGACTATTTTGGGATCGTAATAAAGAGGTGATTTTGAAAGAGTTGGGAAGCAGCCCTAGCTATTAGGAATTATCGCTAATCCGAGGTTTTTTTTTCCACTTTTTATTATGTCATTGTCTTTTATTAGCTGGAATTGTGGTGCTGGTTTGCAGAATATAGCCAAGCAATCATTTATTCGCTCTTGTGTTCATAAATTCAACATATATTTCTGGGTTTTATTGGAAACAAAATCTAATGCTGTAGATGATGCAACTATAAGGAAATTTTGGGGTCATAATGATTTTTCCTATCACTATTTACCATCCTAAGGTCTATCTGTTAGAATGATTTTATCTTGGAATTCGGTCTTGATTGATGTTACTATTGTCTCTTCGGGTTTGAGATGGTCCATTTTTCATTTGGTCAATACGAGTTTGGACATCTATATCATAACGGTATACGAACCGAGTTTAACTTCGGAAAGGAATCAACTTTGGCTTGAGCTAGTGCCCCTTATCAGTCAATATACACATATAGTAGTTTACGGGGATTTTAATGAGGTTTTATATGCTTCAGAACGCTCAGGAGGCCGTTGGTTTCAATCAATTGACTATTTTCGTGATTTCATGAATGATTGTGAACTTCATGATCTTCCCTTACATGGCCGCGATTATACTTGGGCTAATTCCCAATCTTACTCATGGATTGACAGAGTGTTGGTCTCTAGTGGTATTTCAGATATTTAGCCTAACTTGTCGATTTCTACATTGGACTCAGCTTTATCGGATCACTTGCCAATTCTCTTATGTTATCATGTCTTAGCTAGCACGTTTCTGAAGCTTTTCAGATCATTGAACTATTGGTGGGATCATCCAGATTTCTTAGGATATATTTAATTGAAATGGTGGAACATTCGGTCTACTCATAGTTACCGTGACCTCTCCTTTAAGCTGGTGAAATTGGGAAATTGCATTAGATCATGGCACACAGAGAACTTTGGTAATTTGGATGTAAAAATTAGGGACGTTGAATCTAAGGTCCTTACCCTTACATCGAGCGAGACATCACGGTCGCTATCGTCATTTGAGCGGGAGGAATTGGATAGTTTGCGATCTGCATTACTATTACAAAGACGTAACCTTGAAAGCATTAGACATTAGCAATCTTGAGTGAGATGGACACTATTGGGTGACCAGAACACTTCCTTTTTTCATCGTATACCTCGTCTCATTTCAGAAATAACAGGATCTCTCAATTAGAAATTAACGGCAGACTCGAATTTTACTTACCTACCATCATAGAAGCCATTAGATCATTTTATTCCAACTTATTTGCATCCCCAAGGGTGGTTCCCTTTTCTTTACGGAAGATTCAATTTTCCAAAATTCCAAGTGCTTCTAATGTAGCCTTGATAGCGCTATTTACGGAGGATGAGGTATGGTCTACAGTACGTTCTTGCACGGAAAATAAGTCACCGGGACTGGACGGATACAACTTTTTATTCTATAGAAAATTTTGGAACGAACTTAAGGGTGAAATCATGTGCGTCTTTCATGATTTTCACTCATCTTGTCGCTTGTCGAATTCATTCAAGTCTTCATTCATAGTGCTTATTCCAAAAGTTCCTGGTTCGTCAAGGCTAGATAACTTTCGGCCAATCATATTAATTCACGATGTTTACAAAATCTTGGCCAAAGTGCTCTCCAGGCATCTTCAACCGATCTTACCTACTCTTATCTCGAATAATCAGTTTGCTTTTATTAGAAGATAAAGTATCCACGAATGCTCCTTTCTTGCATCCGAGGTGATTAGCACGATCCACCGGTAACGTAAATCTTGTCTTGTTCTGAAACTTGATTTTCATAAGTCATTTGATAGTGTATCTTGGATTTATCTTGATGCGATCATGTTGGCTATGGGTTTTCATTAAGAAGTGGATTTCTTGGTTAGCAAATTGCCATAAGAACTCTACAACTTCATTTATTGTGAATGGGACTCCAAGCGATCCAATCTGATTACATAGAGGGGTGAAACAGGGTGATCCGTTATCACCTTTTATTTCATTTTGTCAGTGGAAGGATTGAAACAAATCATTGACGCCAGGATCCATGAGGGGCTTCTACCGGGATTCCAATTGGATAACACCTTACCAGATATTTCGATATTACAGTTTGTAGATGACGCAATTTGCTTCCTTCCAGCTGATGAATCTATCATATCGCTATTTGTGCTAATTCTGAGATGCTTCAAGTTGATATCGAGACTCAGCATTAACTTCCATAAGAGTTCGCTATTGGGTATTCATGTAGATAGTGACATCTTACTTTGATATGCCTCATAATTTGGTTGTCGGGTTGACAAGTTTTCGATCAAATATCTTGGAGCTCCATTGTCTTTTAAACATCTACCACCAACCGCTTGGGATCCGCTAATTGCCAAATTCAAAGGTAATCTCGCTAATTGGAAAGGAAATTGCCTCTTACGCCTGTAGAGTTGTTCTTATTAAATCAGTTTTATCTTCCATTCCAATATACTTATTACCCATCTACAAATTACCATCCTCGGTGGAAGTTACATTGACTAGGCTGATGAGGAATTTCCTTTGGAGAGGGGATGGCAATAGAGGCGGCATTTGCAAAATCAGCAGGAGCACCATCAATTTGCCGTATTCACTAGGAGGTTGTATATTCGTGACTTCCGTTTGATTAATTGTAGCTTGTTACTTAAATGGTTGTGGAAATTGCAATTGGGAGACCATAAATCTTTGTGGTTTCATTATTGTGTGAACCGATATGGTTTTAATTGCTGGAATGACGTGATTAATTCAGAAATTTCAGGTATTTCACCGATTTGGGCTGATGTGATACGCTGCTATCATGTCAATCATATTTATTGGGACTTTTTCACTTCAAATTGCCATGTGAGACTTGGGAATGGCATTCACTCCTCCTTTTGGTTTGATAATTGGACATCAAATCGCAGTCTTATGGAACTTTTCCCGTACCTTTTCGGCTTGTACAATTAGAAAGCTTGGAACGAGATAGGGTTGTTTTGCTGTGTTTGGCAATGGCAGATTTGGCCTTCCCTTTTGGAAAAGGAACTTGCATTTAAATATGCAAAATGGATGCTTGGAGTTATGCTCTTGGATTACTCTATCTTGCCCGGGTTTGTTTGGTGATGATGCTCAAGTAACGATGCCGTGCATGGACCTTTCATTTGATTCGAATGAGGATTGATTTTTGTCAGAGCTTGGGAAGCATAACATATACTCGGGTGCGAGCTTTTGCTATGGCGTTTACCAATCCTTATATTGGCCACAACTGGAGTTCGATTATTTGATCATTTGGAGTAGTTGCATTTCACCAAAGGTCTGCTTTTCGGTTGGTTGGTTATCCACGGTCGTTTACTGACCAAATGGATCCTATTTCAGCAAGGATGTGGGTTGGTTGACTGCTGCCCATTTTGCAATAAAAGTGAATCAATAGATGATGTGCTAATTTCATGTAACAAGAGTCGTGAAGTGTGGCTTTTGGCCTTGAGATGGCTCGGGTTGTGCAGCCCTATTCCAGATAGCTGTGTGGCATTCATGTCAATGTGGCGGGGGTTCTTCAAAGCTGGACGGGCTAGAGAATTTGGGACATCATTATGGCTTGCAATCGCTTGGTCGCTTTGGACATCGAGGAATAAATTTGTCTTTGAGGGAAGTCAAGCGTTGATCGATCACATTAGTTTTTGTTTACATCTCTGTTGGTTTCATTTTAAATTTAACAAACGTTTTATCTGTAGCTCGGAGTCCGATCTATTTGTAAACCCGAGTCTTTTACTCTTGTAAATTTAGAGATACTCAATTTGAGTTTCTCCGCTTTATTTATAAAAGAGGAGTAGGTGTTTTATAGGCAAGCGTATGCATCAACCTAGTTGGGACATACGCCTCAAAATTTTCACCTACTCCAACCTTTTTCTCTTTAGGGAGACTCATCGTCTCCCTAGGAGGTTTTCAAAAAAATAAAAAGAACATATGGATTTTATCCGTATAATCGAAAAATACAATATGTCTTAACCTAATAATACGTTAATTCAAAGACATATAGATCTTAAAATATATAAAGAAGAAGAAGAAGAAGAAGAAGAAGAAGAAGAAGAAGAAGAAGAAGAGTATCATGAGTCCTTACAAGACTTTATAGTTTGCTAAAAATATTCATAAAAGAACAAGACAAATTATGATTTGTAACAGAAACGATTCCTTACGAATTAATTATGATTATACATCCAAACCAATCTTATCACATACCCAAGCATCTAAAAGAAACTTGAACACTTTGGTTTTTGTAATTAAAAAAAAAAGAAAAAGAAAGAGCTAGGCAAAAGAAATAAGTCCAGTTAAGAACAAAAGTGCTTATGAATACTAATAAAGACCATTAATTAAGTAGTTTTTCAAAAAAATTAAGTAGTTACTGTTTTGTCTCAGCCTATTCTCTTTATAATATAAGCAGTTATGCACGCAAAGCATTATATAATATCGCAGAGAAAATTTGTTGAAGCATGACAATCTCATGATTTACTTAAAAGAAACGACCACATGAATCAGATTAAAGCAATCTTGGCAATTTGCACCAACTAAATTCCCATTATGATAACAAATTCTCTATTTTTTTACTATCAAAATTTATGCATTTTTACTATAAGTTATTGGATACCGGTCGCCATTTGAACTTGTCCCTAAACGGTGTTTTCTCCTTAAATTTTTAAAAGTTCCAAATAATCTTCCGAACTTGTAAAAAGTGCACTAATTTTTCCCTTCAATGTCACATGTTAAAATTTGATTAAAGAGAGAAATATCAGGAAAAAGACTTTTCTGAAAAGGCAAACCGACCATAAGTTGATACGTGGCATTGAGGGAGCAAACTTGTGCACTTTTTACAAGTTCAGGGGATTGTTTAGAACTTAAAAAATTCAGGGAAATGGCGTTTCAGGAAAGGGGCTCCCGCATTAAACCTAAATTATTTATTCATGCCCATTTTTGTAGACTATTATTTTTTTTTTAATTCTCCATGAATATATTTAGAAAAACTAATGAATTAATGGTGATATTGGACATTAATTTTTGAATAAGATTTGAGAGTACAAATTTGGGAAAAAATTGTAAAAGGAAAGATGAAAAAAATTTCGATAGCCCATTTTACCAATTGACTTATCCAAGGATAGCGATGGCGAGAAACCCTAACTCTACCGTCGCTTTTCCTAAACACCACCGCCGCCCACATCGCCGATCTGAGAATGACTAGCTACCCACAACCAAGCCAAATCCCGTCACCCGCTACCAGATTCCTGAATCCATCAATCCCAATTGCACCCTCTCCAATTAGTTTTTCAACCAGTCAGACATAAATCACTCCTAAACCCTAATCCAAACAAAATCCACTTCGAAAACTTCCTGAACGTGTATGATACGGATGCAATGAGGAAAGTATCAAGAAGTATGGTGTATGAGGATGGGTGTATGTTGCAAGGAAGAGAAACACACGAAACTTGAATTTTGGATTTATTACTGTGGACAAATCCCCATTCCATGAGGCTCTATATAGGATGAACTCAATAACAATAGGTGTAGTTCGATTATGTGCGTTTCAGACTAGGTTCTCAAGGATGATGGATTCACCAAAATAGGATCATGTTGGGTTGAAATCTATTCCAAAACAGAGAGCAGTTTTTCGAAATTCACCTAGGGATAACATGTCTTATGAAAATGTATTGGGAGATGTTCGAGCAACGATTAATGATGTGGATGAGGAGCATGCAAAATCAGTGAGCCAGAACCCGATTTGTTTTGGAAATGCATAAATCTTGTAATTGAAATTGCACCTTGGAAAGTTAAGTCTTGCCTAGCCAAACTAATGAATATTTCTCATATTAGAAGTATCTTTGATTTGGTTAGTGAATTTGGTTTTGATATTGATTTTTATGCTCCAATTGGTGGAGATAACATTATTATTTCTTTTAATTCCATAGATGCTCTCAATGATTTTATTAGTGGTGATTGGCGTGTGTTACAACATTTTGTTTATAAGGTACAATACTTGGCAGCTGATTATATTCCCATTGAGTGTATTATGTACCATGATTTTTTTTGGCATTCCCCATTGTTTAAGAAGCTGGCTACTTACTTTGGGCAAGTGATTTTTTTAATGCGATTTCGAGAGACCCGATGGCCACGATATTGTCTCTTGCCTAGTTCGGTTCCGTTGGGGACTACTTGCAATTCCTTTAAGCTCTCTGTTGGCTCAAATGAGATTGTTGTTCGTACCAATTTTGGGCAAGGTGTGGGCTGCCAAAAATGTCAAGACAACATAATATCAGAAGAAAGTGAGACATCCTCCCACTATGCCATAGATGGCCTGTCGCAATCAGAATGGTTGGTGTTGCATCGAAGTGTTGCGAATTTTGAAGGAAAAAAATGATTTTTGGAAACACATTTTGAAAAGTGTTGTAACAGATTTTTTTGTTGATTAAATACACCTTCATCGCAATACTTTCAGTCTAAGCATTGCGAAAAACTATGTGAATAGTAAATAAATGACGGCGGGAAGTATCCCGCTAATTATTTAGATAGAAATTTTTTATTAAAAAATAAAAAAATAAAAATTAATTAACAAACTATATAAAGCACAGTTATCTTTTCCTCTCATTTTTTTTATCTCACTCGTTCTACTACCAAATCCCTAATATCAAATTGCTGCTCAGTTCTCACCTCATC